>BQNB010043948.1:0-45187 GCA_026074375.1 Tanacetum coccineum
AAAATAATTGGAAGATAAGCAGTCATCACTATGCGAATGACCAGGGCAGGAAAAGTCTACAGATTACCATTAGGGGGTGTTTGGATATTATTTGAAATAGCTTATGCATATGCATAAGGCCATTTCAACCAAGCCTATTTCATTTTGATAAAATAATAAGCTAAGAGAGTGTTTGGGATTGCTTATGCTTATCATAAAATAAAAAGCACATTTTAAAATCCAATCGCTCCTGCTTATCTGCATATTTTGGTAAAAAAAAAAAAAAAAAGCACATTCGTTTTTCTACTCCTCAAGAAATGAATTTAGATTTTTGAAGAACGCAAATTCAAACACCATATCCTGAAGTGCTTTGTTTTAAGCTGCTACATCTACTTCTGGTTATTAGCACAAAATATAAGCAAAACCCCAAACACCTTCTTAAGGCACCCCAAAACTTTGGAACACATGTAAGAATTTGCTAATACAACGTGATTTTATAAAACAAAAATTATAAATCTTAACAAATACAGCATGTACTCATCCAATTGCAGACAAAACAAAATGTTTATGTTTGATACTAGTTAGGATTTGTTGGTCAAAATATCATCAGTTAGACCGGTTAAAAAAAGTTTAAGGGTTGGTTCGGTAATCTTAAATGAAATAACTTGCGCATTTTCAAAAAGCCACGTCTAACTAACTTTTCCAATATCGAACTTTTCAAGCAGTTTAAAACACAATAAACACATTTTATCAAGTGTTCGGATAAGCTTATCGTCTTTTTTTTTTAGTAAAATACGCCAAGAGTCTGTGATAGATTATTTTTCTGCTTTGGACTGTATCTACTTATTTTGGGGTAGAATACCTACAAGCCCGAGCATGTCAGAGCTTCAGCTCGGCTGATTTATAATTATAAAGTCCGAGCTCGTTTCGAGCCTCTTTTTTATATCTCGAGCGCGGCTCGTGAAAATTTTCACAAGCTCAGGCTCAAATAATTCTTAGGACATGTTAAATGAAGAAAATGCTAAAATCAAACAAGGCTCATTAAGAACACTAAGCTCGAGCTCGTTTATTTATTTTGATCTCGTTTACACATAGCTATACGCATACACAATATATACACGTGCATACTTCCCCGTCCCAATTTGATTTTTTTTAACAAGTTAGTAGTTAGTGATTCAAGTTAGTAGTTAGTGATTCGAGCCCAGAGTGACATCCAATTGGACTGTATGCAAGACTCGAACCTTCGCCTTAGGAGATAAACCCCACTCCTTTTTTTGGCCCCAGGAGGCTCGAACCCGAGACCTCCTGCATGTGGTAACAACCTCCGTCCCAATTTGATTGTAGATCTTTCTTTTTTTAATTATCCTAATTTAGGCGTCGCAATACTAAATATGAAAAGTGAATTTAATCAAGTTTATTACATTAGCCTAGCTTAAAATTTATTACTGTTAACTAGACAAAAGATCCATGTAGAACAATATCTAATTAAAGAACAATCCCTTCAATCTCAATCATCCATTTTATTTTCAGGCTTGAATTATTAAAAAACGCACTTTCATCCTATTTTTTAAAATTAACATCTCTCTCAAACCGTTAATCGTTACGTAAATTTAATTATACCATCGCGAAGAGAATTAAATTATCTTTCTATAGACGGGCACTTTTATATACGTTCGACGAACCTTTTTTTTTTGAAATTTCCGCCCAGAAAAAATCAAACGTGATTCGAAAAATCACATGTGATTTCTTACATTAAAAATCACGCGTAAATTTGTAAATTCACATGCGATTTATGAATTTATGAAATCACACGTGATTTATTACTTTAAAAATCATAAGTGAATTTGTGAAATCACATGCGATTTATGAAATAGCACGTGATTTTTAAAAACAACAAATCACAAGTGATTTTACAAATCACGTGTGATTTTTGTTGGCGGAAATTTTAACACTAAAAAGTCGTCAAAAGTATATGAAATCCAATTTTTTTAGTTACGTATGAAAAAATCACATGTGATTTGTATTTGTGGATACAAATCACATGTGATACGTGACTGAAAAATAAAATTCCCAAAAAAGTTCGTCGAATGTATATAAAAGTGCACCTCTATAGAAAGATGATTTAATTCTCGTCGCGATGGTGTATTTTTTGTCATTTGTCGATTTACCGTCTGCAAGATATTTTAAAAGTGGTTGAAAGTGGGGATTTTTAATTGTTTTTTTTTATTTGATGAAAATGGATGATTAGGATGTGTTCTTTTGTTCTTTGAGATGATATTGTTCTTTCATCATCTCACCTCATCTTTTATATAATAAAAGAATTACATCATTTCGGAGTTTTATATCAAATTGAATGTTATGAATTAAAAAATTGGACCAATCAAAATGCTTGATTTTGCCACGTTGGCAAAATCGTGCTATATGATTGGTTGATAAAAAGTCAAAATTGAACTTCAATTGAGTCAAAATTGACAAAATACGTGTAGAATGAAAAAAGCACAGAAAAATATATGTGTAAAAAATGCGAAGACAAAAACGTTAAAAAAACGGATTGGAAAAAAAACGTTAAAAAAACGGATTGGATATTATAAACCTATAGGACCAGAATGTAAACAACACAAACCCTACTTTTTTGGACCAATTAAAAGAAAAAGAAAAAGCCCACGCTTCTCTGTTTCCCCAAAACCCTAAATCTAAACTCTACACCCCTAATCTAAACGATGTTGAGGAACTAAAATGGTATATTGATTTATGCTACTTGTGCTAATATAAAAAGTCAGCCAGTAAGCTCATTAGTTTGTCTTTGTTATTCGTGTGGTATGCTTATATGAGTTAGCACTCCCTTCCATCAGATAAGGTATATATGACACATCCCCTTTATGAAAGTTAGGAGAATTTCCTTGATGCAAAAGAGGACAAAATCTGGCTGGAATTTATTAGTCGAACTAATGAGTTTACCTTTTAGGCTGAAATAAGCTAGAACTTTCAAAATAATAACTAATAACATGTACAAATACGCATGATTGTATTTTGAGAACGAGTTATGCAATTTTGTGTTTTCATATTTGTATTTGCTCGAGACTTTGCTATTAAGTTTATAATTTTGGATATGTAGGAGTGTCTATCCATGAGATTAACATATATCATCTGCACAAGATGATTAAGATTTCGTAATTCCTGGTGAAATGTCCTTTACATAGTTGATTATGTTTAACTTTTGATGTCAACCGTCGTTAGTTTTTATATCGTTAGTTACGACAATATTGACGATGTTTAACATACAATCTCAACCATAGTTAGTTTTTTATGACTATTAAAGATATTAATTACCAATTCAAATGAATCATCATTCCATTAAGGTCTCTCCTACAACATGTTCTTTAGATATTTGGGCTTGGGATCAATACTAATCATTATTGTGTAGTTCGAGTCTAAGAAGTGCTCATTGATTCATATTAGCCTATAAATTATTCTTTGAGTTGAGGTATTCATCAACTTAGAAGTTCTTACAAGTGATGCTTTTGAAATAAGTTAATTCATTACATGTCAACTGTTAAAAACCATCATATTTTATACTATTTTAGCCATTCTTTCATCATCTAACATAATATTAACAAAAAAAATATGTAACGCACTAAAACTAGTATTAACTAATAAGATTGATATCCTATAAAGTTCATAGGAACATCACCGATAAAGTTGTTTCAACATAACAGTGCTCGGTTTTATTTTTTATTGTGAAAATAAATGAACTTAAGAGGATCTTAATCCTAATCAATAACAACCACAATAGTGACAATACTATTAATTAAAAGAATGCATTAATTAAAAGGTAACGATAATACTTTCCTTAAACCGTACAAGCCGGGAGAGCCGGTGTTAGATGAAAAGCGAGTCAATTGAACAATGGAACCTTTCTGCAACTGCTTTGATCGAATCATCTCTGCAATCTTATCATAAATAATAACGTCTTTGCAAACCGAACCGTCTGATAAAATAATCTTGTAGAATTCCTTCTTTTCAACTCTGTCACCTATAACTTGAGTTAGTGTCTGACTATACTTAATATCTATTACCTGAACAACCGGTTTCGTTACTGTCTGATTACCGCTTAATAGCATCGATATTGCTCCTCGAGTCAGATCAACCACCGCCATTATTTTGATTTAATTTTATTTCGGGGTTTTTAAAACGAGCCCTAGAACAAAATTAAATGAAATGATAAAAGTGGGGGCATCAAAGGGGTATTTGTTTCTGCTCATATATATGGTGTATTTTCTCATCAAAAATTATGACAATATTATGATTACTCTTTAAGAAAATAATTTAATAAAAATATAAGCTTCGTTTGACAAAAGAACTTATAACAGATAAAAAGAAATCTTCCATAACATCGCCATCTCCATCAGCGTTTTATATTTTATAAGCTTGAATTTTTTTTTTATTATTCTTTTTTTTTTTTGCTTATTGCAGAATTTTGGGTTTATATAAGTTTAGCATATTATATTATATATATAATCATTTGAGAATGGTTGACTTACTATTCATTTTAAGCACCGTAGCTACAAAAAATTTAGCTCAAAAATTTGGGTCGGCCTAATTATTATTATTTTTTTTATAAAAAAATTTGTTGGCACAAAATAAGGAGGAAAAAAATGTTACAAAAGTACCGACGCATTCAGATAAAAAAATACTCGCGGTAACATTTCCGAATTGACTTAAACAGTGTCATTTTACACCATGAGACCAAAAAAATAAATTCGCAAAAAAAATAAAAAAAAATAAAATAATAAAATAATAAAATTTTAACGTCACGCAACAACGCGTTAGACCATAAAAAAAAACTACTAAACACGATACTGAAAAAGTAAACCCGCACTATTAAATATGAGACCGACAAAATAAACTCGCACAAAATTAAAGGAAAAAAAAGAATTAATGACACGCAACAACGCGCGAAAAATTAACGCCCCGCAGTAACGTGTAGGAAAAAATAAACTTACACTATTAAACATAAAAAAAAGCGCGCGGAAAAAAAAATAAATAAATAAATAAAATAAATTAACGCCCTGCAACAACGTGCGAAAAATTAACGCCTGCAGCAACGCGCGGATATCTTTGCTTGTTGTAATAAATTTATATAAGCTTACAAATTTCAAAGTAAGCCGGAAAATTGTTTATGAGTCAAAATCACATAAACTCATAAGCCCGCATAGAAGTCGAAACAAACACCCCTTAAGTCGTGAGTAAATAAACCAAGAGGAAATTTCAGATTTGGTTAAGTTTTTAAACTATGGTTTACTTTTTATTAAAAAGATACTTTTTAAATGTCTAAAAGTTTGTTATTGAAACTACCCGTAATGGGTTGTCGACATGGCAGTTGGCCGCCATTCAACATCTCCCTCCTTACAGCTTGCACACTAGACGTGTCCCTTTAGATCAAAATGAGAGAGTTGATCGTGTATATGATCAAGCATTTTGCAAAAGAAAAAAGCCAATGACTATTTTTTTATTGTTAGGAGTGTTTGCTGAAAAAAATCTTTAAAACTTTAAATAACACATTTTCTCCTCTCCTATAAATACAACACTTTTTATTTTTGTCAACCAATGAGGCTTGATTATGGTTTGGGAAACTTTCCACCTCAGTGACACATCAGCTTTCTCTCTCCAACTTTAAAATTCACTACAACCCACCTTCAATGGTAATAGCAACTTTAAAACTCACATTTCGTCACCATTTTTTTATTTAAATAATTTTATTTATAAACTAAAAACGTAACTATTAACGTAAACATAAACGTACGAAATTAATACAAACGTAAACTAAATTAAAAACTTAAACGATACATGGATAAATAAAAACGATACGATACATAGATAAAAAAGAACTTAAATGTACTAAATTAAAAAGGTAAACTAATATGGAAAATTATACTTCGCCTTGATCTCCGCCCTTACTTCATCCATTGTCATCCGCTTCTCCCCGGTCAAGTGATCGTATGGCTGTAGATAGAACCTTATGTCTTTTTGGCGTTGTCAATACTCCTGAGCTACAATATCTAGTTCACGACATTCCATCTTCTTCCTTTTTATCTCTAAAAATGCTTCACGTTGTTCTTCCTCCTGAGTTGTCATCTCGGTTACCATCAACCTAGCCAATTCATCGTCATTCATACTTGACGATCCCGATGTAACCTTTGCCATTTTTGTGTTCTGAATATTTTATTTTTAGTCCTTTGACTATTTGACTTTCGTTAGTTTTTTCAGATTTCGTACCGTGTTGACGGTGATGAATTTATGAGATTTGAGATGATTTATGATTTATTGTGATTAATAATCCTTTTTTGGAAGGTATTATTATGTTATTTGTATTCCGGGTGGCTTGACCCGTGAATTTTTAAGAAATGCTGAAAAACGAGTCCTGACACGTCCGTTAATGTCCAAATGAGTTTTTAAGGGTTTAAAGTGTGGAAATATGTCAAGTAAATACTCTAAGTTATTGAAAAAATATTTTTAAGGTGAATAAAAATGCTAAGTAACTTTGGGGAGTATTTTACGAGTTTTTAAGTGATCCCGACACGAAAAGAATGGCCCGAGACCCTCCTAGGATCCTTGCCGTGGGATAGAGTCCAAGCGGGGACAAGGAGGCATGATTTTAGCTTCTTTGTCTAGAAATTATACACATATATTCCATGTTACAACCAACATTCCCATTCATTCTCTCATTTTAGTTTTCAAAAAAAAAACACACTTGTATGTGTGTGTGTGTGTTCGTCCGCCACCCAAAACCACCACAAACACCATAAATTTTCCAACTTTAATCAAGAACGAGATACGAGTATTAGGGTATTCATTTAAACAACGTTTGGGTTGTCCGGTTCGCGTCAAAATCTATACTTTTGAAGATTTTCTTATAAGTTTTTAAATTTAAATTTCGTTTGTCCTTTTGGGTTTATATTGATGCATAGATGTCAGTTGTACAAGTTGATCGTCGTAAAAATCGATTTTTGGAAACGAAACGAATATAAAAGGGGTGTTTGGTTGCGTCGAATAAGAAAAGAAACAAAGAGGGTTTTGTAGTTTTGATATTGTGGTCGTGATTGTTGAATAACATATATTGCTAAATAGTTTATTTTGAATAATAGCTTGTATAGCTTATTTTGTAGGCTTTTCGTGGCTTATTTTGAGCTTAAGTAAATAGATTTTTGAGCTTATGAGCTCACGGCCCAATAAGCCCATTTAAGTTGTGGCTTATGGGAAGGCTTATTGTGGTCCGGATTATTTTCTACTTATTAGTATGAGCTTATGTATATAAATAGGCCTTGTTTTTGGGCTTAAAACGAGTTTTAGATATGTGAAATCCTTAATGGGTCCTTATTGGGCCCTAAAACCCAATAAGAGTTAACTAGTCGTTTTAGGAGTTTTGACAAACCTTTGGGAAGTGAAAAATACTTGTGAAGTTATATTGAAAGTCACTTTTAAGAAAGCATTTTGGGAAAACGTCGTGAAATGTGATTTTTGGAATTTGTTCGTAAAGTGTCAAAATGTTGGAATTTGTTTGAAAATAAAGGTTAAAAACCTTGGAAAATGTTGTATGAACGTACGGGTCATGTCGAAATTTCGTAAAAAGTTTATACTTAGAAATTTTACTTAAGAACATGATTTTTGTTTTTAAATAATAAAATATTATTTAATTATTTTATTTATTTGATAAATTCACTAAAGGAATAAAATTTTATTTTTCCTCGAAACTTCCCGAACATTTTATTATGGTTAAACGTTTTATTTTCAATCATTTTATGATAACTATAGGTACCGAATAGACTTATCGAGATATATTTATAATTATTTATTATAAATATTTACTTATATTACTTATCTATTTTCTCTAAATAGTATAAGTATGTATTATTGAGCTATGAGATTGATATGATTGTTGATATAAGTCGTCAACCATCACACCACTAAATTGTTACGGGTAATTGTACAACGCGTCTAGCCTCTATGCATCAAACGTGAAAACTATTTTGGAAATAAATTATTAAAGGAGACATTAACTGGATTAGGTCGTGTGCGGACGTTGTTGCATTTGCTTGTGTGATTGAGATTTGGTTGCTAAAGACTTGCTTGAGGTGAGTTCTCGTAGCCCCATTTTTACTGTTTTTCCGTTGAGGGAAAATGATACTCAAATGTGTTTTGAACTGATTTTTAAACTGTGCAAAATATGATTTTATTTTTAGGACAAGATATGTGCTTATAACTGCTATGTGAATATATGTTGTGATTTTACTTGCATGCACTATGTTTGGCATGGCAAGGGTTTTGGTTCTTATTAGCATGCATTGCGATGCATGGCAAGGGTGATTGGCAATGATTTCCCATGTTTATTGTGGTCATGCCCTAATATAGTGCTCCAGCTGGTAGGCCTTTTAAGTGCGTAAGTGACATATTTTGCTACCTGACTAGCGGGGATGCTAGGGCAGGGTGATCGACTAGCAGGATTGCTAGGTCGTGTTGCATGATTAACGGGGATGCTAAGTCATGAGTTGTTTGCATATATTCACTGTCATATTGCACTATTGTCCAACTGTTGAAATGTTGGCACAACTTTTGATTTGGATTCAAACCTACGAGCTCACCAACATTATTGTTGACGTTTTCGAGTATCATTTTCAGGTGAAGTGAAAGATGAATAAGTTGGTGATTTGTGATAGCAGACTTAGAAGTATCCCGTGTGGATCTTTCATGTGAAGTCTTGCTTGTCTATTTTGTTTGGTTCTTAGTATTTGGAAGTTTTGGATTAAGTTTGGATTTGGACCCTTGTGTGGGCATTTGGAATTGTAAGAGATTATGGATTTGGTTATGATTTGGGACATCACTCGAGGTTGTTCGAGATTGATGGTCTTCATAACACTTGAAGTTTATGCATTGTAGTTTTCTCTATATTGTATCTTGTGTTATGATTGATCATTATGTTACATCCCCGAGTTTCCGCCATTGTCGGAGTGTGACACCCGACGCTTTCGACCCTTTCTTTTTCACAGCATCTCTCGCTTTGTCCGTGCTCATTGTTCATCGAATTTCCTGCACCCTATCTTCATTGTTGTCGCCAACATTAGTATTCAGATTAATACTAGCGTCCCCAGACTCTGTGTTGAACGAACTAGAACCAGATGGCTTGTGTCTCTTGCCACCTCCCTCAAACTTTGTGGCAAAATTTGGAAGTTCTTGAGCGTTCCATTTCGGACTATTAATGCGGGTCTCGTAAGACTTCTACACGAAGTTTTACAACTCCCTAGGCAGAGCACCTAATCGTTGTAGTAGTAGTATAGGCAAGGCTCGGGGGTTGTTATCGTTCACTCGGGGAATAGGTTGGGAAGGCTTGACCAAGGTCTAACAGAATTCTAAGGGTTAAGAGAAGATTCTTTTTGTGTTTTTATATTTATAGGAAAGCAGTAAATCATATATTTGAGAGGTTTGGTTTGGTTTTAGCTATTTAAACTAAATAATAATCTACGCTAATGGTGATAACAATATAATAAAAGATTATGTTTATTTAATCATGTATTACTCCTTATATTGCTTCTCCTAGTGTTGTTGCTTTGTCGCACTTGTGATGATCTATGTAATTATTTCCTAAGTTATGAACGAATTACACGAACCCGTCGTCTATTTAATATTCCGTTAAGGCAACGCACAAGTAAGGTAGTATGAAGACTATTACAAGCCCCCTAAGAGTATATTAACTGCATGTGAAATATATTAAGAGTGGATCAACCATATAATGGGCAAGGTAGTATGAAGACTGTTACTCGATGGTATCCTTTCTACACAATCATGTTTTCCTAGACATAACAACAACAGTATAGAAAAAAGCTGATTTTCTAATACCTAACATGCATATCCATCATAAGAAGCAACACCATTAAGATCTACATTCTAGGTTTCATACAATCATAAATAAACACAATAGGAGGTTGAGCCAAGCATGTTATAGATAAAGCAAGAACATAAATGAATCAAATAACACATAAACATATTGAATGATTAAATAAACCTTACTTGATTAAAACGTGAGTTAGAGGAAGTACAATAGGGTTTTTAGGCCTTAAAATCGTCTCTAACAGCTGCTAAACGAACTAGGGTTCGTACCATCTTTTTATTCTAAAGTTACACATTTAAAACCCTAAATTCGGGTTTGTATATATAGGAAGATCATTGTGACGGCGTCGCATTTTAGTCGTGACACCGTCATGTAAGAGAATATTCTAGATAATGGGTTAGGTCGTGCGCTATGACGCCATCGTGGAATGTGTAACGCCGTCATGGTCTTCGTTGTGACGGTGTCACGTTGAATCTGTGACGCCATCTCCAACTGCTAAGAACATTATCTTGAGAGATGTTGGTGTAGGTTCGTAGTCTTGTCCGTTTCTTCTCCACATGAGCCCAAGTTACGTGTAATTCTTCCAAATGCCTTCCAAATATAAAATACCTAAAAAGGAACGATTAAGTGCCTATTTTGGGCATAAATGCATAATTTAGGGGGTTAAACGATCCTGAAAGAGTGTATAAAATGACACCTCATCAAATATCTCTACACTTGGGATTTGCTTGTCCTCAAGCAAATGGGCTTTTCTACCTAGACAATAACAATATGAGGGTCATTTTACCTACTCTTTAAACATACTTTACAACACAACCTTCTAGACCTTGTAATTAAAAGCACGGAAAATATATACTAGCACCTCACATAAGTGTTTGGGAATTCTCTCTTTCACTCGGTTGTATAATAAATTATAACATATGGGGAAACGGAAAATCAACACTCATTACCTGTCATAGCATATAAATTACTATAGGCTTGGTAAATGATCAAACCTCCACAGCTAGGTTCAAGTATTATTCATTACTATCTAAGAGGTCTTTTAAAAGGGTTGTGGGGTGTAGGTGTAAGATAACATATAATGGAAACGGAAACGGATGTGATACATTTGGGTGGCTTTGGGTGAATTTAGAGTGGAAGGGTTAGCTAATTATTTTTATGAATACACGCTGGTTTGGTTGCTAAGCCAAGACTCAGACGAAGATGTACAAACACTACATAACTCTACATCAATCTCTTTCTTTATCTTTTCTCTTTTTTTTTGAGACATAATACATCACATGGGGTTTATAACACGTACCCCTACACTTGAGCTTTTACATGCTCGATAATACATCATAACTAACGACCGATTTGAGGTGGATCAATATAACATGGAGCATCATTTGACAAACATATGGCTATTGACTTACTTTTCTTCCCTTACTTTCCGCGATTTAATATTACCGATGAATCCCAATTTTCCCCAACCGTATTTACAAGGATAAAGACTTAGCAACCGTGTACTCAAACAATTAACTTGAGTTAACACAATAATGTACTAAAGGTGAGTACATATAAGGTAGGCTAAGGCTTTTTGGAGGTAACGATTGGTTTAAGGGTGTCAATGCTCTTCATTAATAGTCCGGATTACCAGGAAAATTATGATAACGTGAAAAAGGATAGGTCGGAGGGTGTGACTAGGGTATATCCTCGCACTAAAGTGGGTGCATGGCAGACTGGTGTATGTGGTTGTTTATGATCGAGGTGACCATCATAACAATTACAGTTTAAAACATGGGTTAATCCTAATGCCTCTTATCAAGCAAATCCTAATGTTTAAGGGTGATAATGCTCTTCATTAATAGTCCGGATTAACCAGAAAACTACGAGAACCGTGAAAAAGGATAGGCACAGAGGGTTGTACTAGGGTATCCTGCACTAAAGGTGAGTGCATGGTAAGGGTGTGGGATAGTTATATGATCGGTGTGACCATCAAAACAATTATAGGTTTAAAACATGGGTTAATCATCTCGGGTTACCAACGATGTGTACCCGAATTCCTAAAGATCTAAGGGCAAACCTCACATTTTTAGGGTGGAATTCTAAGGGTTATTGTGCTAGTCATATAAATTTCTATCCATGGGACGCTAGTAATACTCGGTTTTCGTTGGTATGTGTCATAAAAAATTTTAAATTTTGGTAAAAATCACCCTTTTATGCTATGTTTCGATATATTACCCATCTTTTTAAGGACAAAGCAAGTCGCAAATAAAAGAATAGTTTCTAAGGCTTATTTTCCCTCTACATTTAAGTTGAACATTGTCCCCAAATGTTCTCTAGAAGCACCCGTTAAAACAGATAAAGGGAAAAGAAAACAAGGAAAAGAAACTAGTACTCCCTTGGTTTATTCAATAATAAATAAGAAACATGCGATAACTGGTTAAATCGTCCTCTGAGAATAATCCAATGAAACTTCCTAAGAACTTCCAAGCTTCTTCTCATCAAATATAACCTGTAATCAAAGACAAAGACAACTATACCAAGCATAAAATGTGAGATTTACCAATATACAATATGAATTTAGGGTTCGACTCGATAGATAGGATGAAAGAATTATTAAATTCATTAGGTTTTGCAGGTTTACAATGGAAGAATAAATAGATTAAATGTCGTGCAAGTTTTATTTTCAATAATAATTAAAAACTTTTAGTTTTCGGAACCTGGGTGTTTGACGCTGTCAGGGTTGTGGTGACCCCGTCATAGGTGTCATGGTGACGGCGTCACGTGTTAATCGTGACACCGTCTCTACAGTCTGTGATTTTTTTTTTGTTTTTGATGAAAATTTTCCTGCACTTGATTCCATAAGTTAATTCTTGTATAAATGGTTGTACAAAACCCGAGATTTAACAATTCAATCATATGACTCGAAACTAACGCGAATTAATCTAAACAATTCATTTATCATGTTTGAATTTGGCTCAAAAGCTGGATAAATTCCCCTACACTCATTGTTTGTAAAATACCTTTGATTGAAATTAAGACGAAGTTAAAGACAAACAAAGCATGATTACAAGGTAGTTAAAACATAATAAAACAAATGGTAAAGAATTAAAACACACATGACACTCCTAATTTGCGGGAAATGTAAATTGGGTTGCCTCTTAAAAAGCGCTTATTTTTGTTCGAGTCACGAGCCTAAATCTACCCTTATTTAACAGATAAAGGGGAGGGTTCCCCTACACTTGAGTTCAAGTGTGGGTGATAGTAACGGTACATACCATCGTGATGAGAAGGAGCCATACGTTGAGAAATTTGTTGTTGAAGAATAGACTCTAAACGGTGTACTTCTAGAATTCTACCTCTCTCTACTTTATTTGGTCTATCAAATAAACTAAGTTCTTCTCCTAGAGGAGAAACTTCCTTATATTCTAATCGCCAATCATCATAAAACATCTCCTAATTTGAAATATCAGCACCTAGGGATACACTTTTTCCTAATAAACCCGGTTTAAATCCATAATGTCTCTTAGGGTCATTTATATATGGGTTATAATAACTATACACACCCTTAGGATGAGAATTTACCACGTGAGGTAAAGGCAGTGTTTGAGTTGTTAAATAATCTACTACCTTTATCCTAGAACTATCCAGACTATGTGGTTTGATGGGTGGTTCGGGGCCTATTACGTCTCCTAAACTTACATCTATGGATTGACTATTGAGTAAAGGTTGAGGCTTCGGTCCATCAAAACTAGGAACTTCCCTAGAACTAAGAGGAATGTTGTGATTACAATTCAAGCCTACTTATTCTAGTTTTTTTTGTTCAAAGGTTCTACCTCTATCAAGGTCCCTAAAGTCTTTTCTACTTCTTCCGGGTAAGTCACGGGCGGTATGTATTCCTCAAATGATGGTAGGGGGTGTGTGGTACTCTCAGGGCTTATAACCCCTACCTCATTATCCATCGTACTTAGGCTATCTACATGCTTACCATAATCTAACCATGCCATGCACCTAGGTACCTGTACCCTAACCATATCATCCCCAACTATTTGAGCATTTGGATTTGCTGTTGTTTCATCACCCGTTTTCAACTTCATTTATTTTCTCGACCTCCATTATAGGCGTTTTCGTTTCTATTTCGGTGAGCTTCTCAGCGTTGTCGGGTGTCACCTTCGTCTTATTACTCCCTCCTTCTTCTCCTTTTGTCAGAGAGATAGAGTTCATGTTCTTGGTGACGGGGAATTTGACTTTCTCTCTTATTAATACTTTCTTAGGGGTTCTGCTAGTTGTGAGTTCCTTGAAAAGCCTAAACATTTCAGTCATCCTACCATTGATCTCCTCGCGTTGCTTGAAAATGGTGTTCTCAAATCTTTCCATCCTTTCGGTGTGTGCTGTCATGTAATCCTGTACTCGAGCTTCAAAAGTGGTATCTAATGCTTGTGGTTGAGGGCTCGGGACCCTGTAACTTCACGAAAAGCAAAAGTACTTAGTATTGGTGGTTCATTTTTATTTCGCGGTCGGGAGTTCAGATGGTCTGCATTGACATAAGCTTGGGGGTGTGTGTTGAGCTTGGTGCAGGCATCGGTCGTGACCCTTTTAGTAAAAAGTTGATCTGGTCTTCGAGCTCGAGAAGTCTCCGGTCAGGTGTTTTTGGGACGCCTTGAGGTGTAGAAATGGCTTTGTCCGGTTTGACGAATTCTTTTGTTTCATCCCAACCTTCATGGTCGTAGAGGGCGAGGTTCTCAATAATTTCCCAAGATTTCGACAGGTATTCTTAATGCGGATTTGCCGCCGGCGGCGGCGATTCCAAATCTCGCACTTAAGATGAAAAGAGACATGATCATAAAAATTTAGATTTGAAGCCAACGATCAATGCTATGATAAGGGACTTTTTGGAGTAAGTCCTTGAAACGAGTCCATGCTTTGAATAAAGATTCTCCATGATGTTGTTGGAACATCAAGATATGGTTGCGGAGTTTTACGATCCTTCCCGGTGGAAAGAATTGAGCAAGGAATCGGGTAGTAAGATCCTCCCATGTGGAGATGGATCCTGCTGGAAGGCGTTCAAGCCAATTGCTAGCTTGATTGAGTAGGGAAAATTGAAATAAACGCGGGTGCGTTCTTTCCCTATTTTCACCATCAAGGTCAAGTGAGTCCACAAGTTTAAGGAAATCCTTGAGGTGTTGGTTTGGATCCTCGGACCGAAGTTCGTGGAATGAGCATCCGTTTTGCACCAACCGGACGGTGTCGGATCGAAGAGGCACCACGTTGTTCCCTGCGGGGAGCTCAATGGTATTTCTATAGCCCTCGTGGCTTGGTTTGGAGTAATCTCCTAGAGTACGGATAGGATTCTCGTCTCCCATGGTGGTTGACGAGAATGGGTTATGAAACAGATGACACGAAGAAAAGATAGACTACAAGAAAGCTAATATAGGGGAATTAAGTCTTACTTAAAAGGATTTAAGCAAGTAGAACTAAGCTAAACTATGATCAATACCTAACTATTCCCCGGCAGTGGCGCCAAAAACTTGATGTGGCGGATCGTACGAAGAGACTTCTGCACGAGATTTTTACAACTCCCCAGGCGAAATTGCACCTAATCGTATGTAGTGTTAATAAGCAAGACTCGGCGTTGTTTATCGTTCACTATCGAGTAATAGGTTGTGGAAGCTTGATCACGTCTAGACAAAATTCCACAGGGTTAAGAATATTATTTTTGTATTTTTATATTTTATGGAAAGCAAGTAAATCATATAATTGGAGAGAGGTTTGGTTTAGCTATTTAAACTAAATATTAACTACGCTACTGGTGATAATAATAAGATAAAAGATTGTGCTTATTTAATCATGTATTACTCCCTAGATTGCTTCTCCTAGTGTTGTTGCCTTGTCACACTTGTGATGATCTGTGTAACTATTTCCTAAACCATGAACGAATTACACGAACCCGCCGTCTACTTAGTATGCCGCTAAGAGCAAACACACTATGTAAAGGTAGTATGAAGACTATTACACGGCCCCTAGGAGTACACTAAGTGCATGTAAAATATATTAAGAGTGGATCAACCATATAAAGGGGGCCAGTATATGAAGACTGTTTACACGCAATGGTATACTGTGGTTATCGTAGAGATGATATACAGCTAACTACACAATCACGTTTCCCTAGACATATCAACAGCGATGCAGACAAAAGCTAGTTTTCTAAGACCTAACGTGCACATCCATCACAAGAAGCAACACCACTAAGATCTACATTCTAGGTTTCATACAACCATAAATAAACACAATAGGAGGTTTAGCCAAGCATGTTAAAGATAAAGCAAGAACAATAAATCAAACAACACATAGACATATTGAATGATTAAGTAAACCTTACTTGATTAAAACATGAATTGGAAGAGGTACAATAGGGTTTTAGACCCTAAAATCGTCTCCTACAGCTGCTAAACGAACTAGGGTTCGTACCCTTTTTTTATTATAAAGTTACATACTCAAAACCCTAAATTCGGGTTTGTATATATAGGAAAAACGACGCAATGGCGTCGCATTTTAGTTGTGACGCCGTCATAAGAAGAATCTTCTATATCTGCGTTTGAGTCGGTGCGGACTGACGCCGTCATGAAATGATGTGACGTCGTCACTTGATGAGTTGTGACGGCGTCATGTATAGCTTGTGACGCCGTCTCCAGGCTCTATGAGCACAAATCTTCAAGAGTCTTGGTGTTGGTTTGTAATCTCGTTCGTTTCTTCTTCAAATGAGCCCAAGTCACGTGCAATTCATCCAAATGCCTTCCAAATGAGAAATACCTGAAAAGGAATGATTAAGTACCTATTTTGGGCATAAATGCATGATTTTGTGGTTAAACGACCCCGAAAAAGTGTATAAAATGACACCTCCGAAAAATTTTTTGTAAGTTTTTACGTATAACGCCTACAAGTTTACCGGTTTAGTGCATGCATGCATGCATTATACACTACCACCTTAATATTTATATACTTACACTCATATATAAATACATTGTGACACTCCGTAAATTTCCAGGTCATTATTTAAACTTTTTCGTGCAATAATTTAACTTTTATAAGTTATGTGTCAATTTGACTTAAAACCGGGAAGTTATCCCGCGTAAAACTGAAAAACGTTATCGGATGCGTTCCGACTTCGGACTAAGTTTAGTCTACTCATATTATACTTGTTATAATCATTCTAAATGTTACATAGGTTATGTACACTTTCGTTTAAGACTTTTGCATTTTTCGCGTGCGTTTTACGTTTTATCATTTTATGCCCAACATCCCCGAAACCTACCACCTTTGCATGTAAACTCAAGTTATCAACTATTATTATTACTTAGCTCAAAAATTTCGAAATTCATATCCCTCCTCTTCATCATTTTTGGTTCACAAGCTCAAATTAAATCCAAGAGCATCTTTTGACTTTCAAAATACAAAACAAATACATGTGTGCATGTAAGTAAAGATGATGACTTATGATCATGTTCCCTTTCATGCACAAGGTTACCATGCAACACAAGCATGTGACACTCTTACACCATAACATTGAGCTTGGACCACAACATGTAGGACTTGAACATTTGTTATAAAAATTGACTCGTGTTTCTTGTTGCTTGCCCATAACCGACGCACCACAAGGACCCAAGAGAGAGGATTCAAGCCATTTGGTTAAGCTATTCTTGCACCACCTAAACCCTAGCTTTTCCTATAAATACCAACACATATCTCATTCTAAGATTATACTTTCATTTGCAAGCCACAAAGAAAATTATCTTCTCTCTTTTTCTTCTTCTTGCTCACAACACAAACAACACCACCATAGGTGGTCATAGTCTTTTATTTTCTCTTGATTCAAGTCAGTTAGGTTCATTTCTAAGACATTCTAAGGTGTTCCAAAGGGGTATTGTAAGCATTTCTAAGGGTTAATCAAGAATCTAAGAAACTAGGGTTTCACTTTTATTGGGTTTATTCAAGATTCAAGTCTTCTATTTCAAGTTCTTGCAATACTTTCTTGTTCATCTTGCTTGTAAGCAAAACCTTAAACTCTTCCTTTCATTTCTTGATTACTTATGTTCTTATCTTAAATCCATAAAAACTCATATGTTTGTGTCATTCTTTCGAAAGTATAAAAGATGGAAATGGTTTATTTTAAAGTGGTCATGAATTTTATAAACATATTGTTATTAGTTTTAAGATATGATGATTAGTTGGTTGATGAGATGTTAGAGATGGGATTAAGTTAGTATTAAGAGTGGTTTTTGTTGTGGGTTAAGTAGATGAAGGAGATTAGGATAGATTTGAGGTATTGTGAAGTTATGATGAAGATTTGTGTTGATTTGCTATGTAAGTTTGCTGCCCAAATTTAGTAAGTGGGTTTAGGGCGACTTACAAATGTTTTGACATGCTTAAACGCTAATATTTGGATAGCTTATGTTGTCTAGATAAATTTTCATATAAAGAACATCGAAAACGGACTTATAACGAAGGAGTTATGACGATTTTAAACTAGCTGAAACTTAAACATTTTCCCAGCTACATTTTACATTCTGATTCGATTTTAAAACAAGGTTTCGACCCCTTTCAGATCCGAACAGACAAAAGTGTATAACACGAAAGTTGTCCGAAATGAAATTTTTCTGACATACTAAGTTTTCGTTAAGCTTGAATGTTAAAAACGAAGGAGTTAGACCATCATTAAGATTGGCCTTTTTTTGGGTAAAGGGTTTCCTCGGTAAATATATTACACCAAAAAACGTTGAAGTACAAAGGATAAGGGTGACATCCCTTATCTCAGTCCAATAAATGGACACTTACAAGCAGCTATGTGCTAACTCACAACATCCTACATTTAGAGAGATAAACCAATCTATGACTACAAACAAAGGTAAAAATTTCCTAACATGACTATTATGTGTATAACATATTGATCCTCGTATCCTACACAAAAACCAAATCGTCTAGAGGCCTAGACGAGTTCTGTTGAGCCATGCCATCCATTACCTTCCACCACGTCCAAAAGCCATCCATAATCTTTAACAAGCCCCATGCATAACTTACTTCCAGATTCATTAGCAGAACCATTTTCCCTTGATGATTTGGAATCATCCATGTATACATTATGACCAAAAAGATCTATTCAAGAACCACCTTAGGCTGAGATAATTCGTAACAAACGTATCAAATAGCAATATCACTTATCATTACATCTTTAATAACCATGCTGTGTACCATGAAACCATTACATCGACATGCCATCATATGCAACCACCAGTAGCAGATCTTTACATCATGCATCAAGTGTCAACCAAAACAACAGGGGTCGATAAAGAGCAAGAAGAACCCTAATAGACTTAAGCTTCCATCTCACTTTACCCGCAACCATAATCTGTTTTGGATACCGAAACCCTAAACTAATATTGATCCAGCCCCAGCGCAGGAACAATAGAAGTTAGGGTTAATCAAATCAAAGAACGAAAACAGATCAATTGTAAATAACAGACAATGAATAAACGATCGACGACTAGAAAACCCTAAAACAAAAACACAGCGAAACCCTAAGAAGTCAAAACCCAAATTAGATCAGAACCTAATCGAATATGGATTAAAAACTTTAAGGGGTCGCTTAAAGATGATCAGAACAAAGTTTTAGGGATTCTATGTGGCCAACAAACAATCAAAACCCTAAAAAAGATTTAGGGTATCGGTAAACCAGAAAACCGCAAGAACACCAACAAAAACACAATCTAATTGTAAAGTACCCTAAAACATATCATACAATGATCGATCTAGGAATAAAGAACAAGAAGAAGCGATTATTTAGATTGATTGAACAAGTTTTTGATGGCGGCTTAGGGTTTTACGAAAAGGTTTTTTTTCTCTCCCCTAGGGAGATAAAATACACACACACACCCCCAATAAACACACACACACACACACCCAATAGTGCTGATTGAATATTAAAAAGGGCGTTTCGAGCGTTTTTGAATCCGTTTGAGCTTTAAAAACCTTAGCGAATGCTATTGTATCACTAATATATGATTAGGGCGCGTTATAAACATTCTAAAGGCGATAAATCGAAAACGTAGGATATTATTATAAATAGTAAGTTTTGATTTACGGGATACTACTAAATCGAGATAAGTGAAGTTAGACGTTTAAGTTCACTTAGTGCGTTTAGAGTAAATGGACTTAACAATTACTAAGAGACGGTATTAACGTCCCGGATTTCTAAACTTTCCAAAAATAGAAACTTTCTAAAAATAGAAACTTTCTAAAAGTAGTAACTTATCGTCAAGTGTCGTAACTAAACCAAAAACCTATTTTCTTCGTAAAGACACGTGCTTACTACTTAAATCAAGACACAAACACATATGAATGCTATTCAATCTCTATAAACGATTTATGCGTCGTTTCATATATATTTCTTTCTCCTAAAGCGTGTCATGTAATTAGGTCGCTGTTAGGATCTCATGATATCATTCTTCTCTCGTTGGTTACATTTCGCTCACTGTTTGCTTAAGATGAGTTCATAGCCCCACGTTTTACTATTTTAAGTATGCTTTTCAACTTTTGGGGTGAGAAACGTTGCTTGTTTTTTTAACTTTGGACACAAGTACCTTATTGAAACTCTTATTTATTTACGTGTTTGCCTAAGTACCGATAGTTCACTAAATGCCACTATCATGAACCGTTAATTACATGACCGACTGTACTGGTAAGTAAGCGCGAGTGTTATTAATAGATCTATTAGGATTGATAATCCCCATCCGGGTTTGGTGATTCTTACCTAATTTAACGGCTGATTAAAACGGATGTATATCATGTCGAAACTCCTAGGTATTTTGAACTAGATACGTACTTGGCAACTTAGTATAATTTATTTTATGCTACAAACTGTATTAGCTTCAAGTGTCATGAGCTTAGAGCAAACGTAAATACTTTTGTGAAGTTGTATGTGTTACAACAGTCACACTTTACTAAATCTTGTGGTCCATACTTACATTTATTCTAAACCTGTGAATTCACCAACATCATTTGTTGACATTTTAAGCATGTTTTCTTAGGTGCTTAGCTGTGGATTACCTTGATGTGTTATGTGGTGTTTCGTGCATGGCCTGGTCTTTTCAAGATCTGCTCTATCATTTAAATACCGTTGACTATTTTCAAAACATTATTAAGCTTTCGCATCTTTCTTTTGAACCGTTTGAACTAATGTAAAGACTAAGTTTATTTTATCAATGCAACGGTGTTTATTTTCAAAACGTCCCTTAGTGGTAGTTCTCTTGTACTTGTGTAATGGTATTTATGACGTTACGCCCTCGGATTACTATATTCCTGTGATAACCGGTAATTTTCCCAGGGTTAAGTATTATTAAATATTATAGTTTTGTATTTTGACTTTTGTTGACTATTTTTGCGTAAAAACGGTTTTGGTTAAACCGAGAGTTTGATGGAATTTTGAGTTCGCAAATGAATCACTTTTGATTCGTTTTTCTATTTTAGAGCGGTTTTGAAGTTTTCTGTGCTTCCAGGAAGTTTTCTCGCGTTTAGCGAAAAATCGTCATGCAGCGCGTACCGCCACGTTAGTTTATTCAAGTGTGGAGATTTAATGAAGTTGGAAATTTGTTAATGGGTTTATTTAGTTAATAAATTCATAATAATAAAATAACGTTGGTTTAAAACATAAATCGTGAGTGTGAGATTTGAAGGTTATTAGAAATTAGTTGTTTTTGTGAAATTACGGTAAAGACTGTACCGGCTCGGAAAAAGGTGAAATTTTGTTCAATATAAGTTGTCAGAACCCAATTTTAGTGGTTTGAATTGTATTTTAAATGGGATGAGCAAGGTACGGTTGAAGTATTGTCAAAATTTAAGTTTTCGGTCCCGGAGTCGGCCAGACAACGGCTCAAATGAATTTTTATCGCAAACTAATATGATTAGGTAGTCGTGTGAATAACCAAGTTTATGAAATATGATTTTAAACGCAATAAAATGATAACGAATTATCGTTGATGTTTTAAATAGAATGAAAATTAAGTTTTTAAGTAATTTTTTCTGAACAGCACAAAAGGAAAACCGAGGCTGCCTAGGATGCTTGATGCCTAAGTGTATAAGAAGGGACAAGTAGGTCTAAAAATTGCTAGGCATGTTCCCCTTGTACATCAAATATTCCACCACCTTCTAAACACAATTCTCAATCATCATCTCATTTTGAAATCAAAAAACCTAAAATCTTTCCTCTCATCTCTAGAAACCGGACGAACCACAAGGAAGAAGAAAACAAAGATTTTGAAGATTTTCTCTAAGAACCCGAGGTTAAGAATAATAGTGGGTTTGAAGTTAGTAGACGCGGGTACATAAAAAGGTGCACGAGTTTGTTCTTTTCGCGTCAAAACAGAACCAAGGTCATCCCAACTTTTAAGTTTTCTAAACTTTGTTCAAAGTTGTACTTTTATGGCTATTATGGTGTTAAAACACTAGTTGTACAAGTTGATCGTCGTAAAAATCGAATCTTGGAAACGAAAATGTGAATAAAGGGGGTGTTTGTGCGTCGGCTTATAAAGAAAGAAAGGAAAGGGTTTTAAAGTTTGAATAAAATGGTTGGTTGTAGGTATATTTACTATTTTGTTTAAAAGGCGGGGGGGGGGGGGGGGGGGGGGTTGGGGGGGGGGAGGGGGTGGAATTGTTTGTGGAGGGGGTGTAGGGAAAGGTTGGGAGGGGAGGGGGGGTGTGGGGGGGGGGCAGGTATAGGGGGGGGGGGGGTCAATAAGCTAGGTTATAACTTATTTAGGTTTAAATGTTTTCGGTTGGGTTCGGCCCAATAAGGGTCTGTTTGGTTGCTTTGGGACCGACAACCCAAAAGTGGGACTCCGGCCCGACTTGGTTTTGGTTAATGGTGACTGGTTTTGGTTATTTGGGACTAGATAAATAGGTTTATTGGTTATTGGTTTTGGCCCTAGTCTCGGTTTCCGGGGCTTATTTTTGAGCATTTATTTTCGGAAACAAGTATCCTCATACTGGCAACAATCCAAGAAATGGCAACTTCCGCAACAGTTCACCTAAGACGTTCAACATCTCCCCAAAAAATGCGCAATCACGTCAACAAGAAACTGTGCAAACAGTCTTGCCCCTGTCTACACATGATTCAAAACCGCCGACAGAAAATTGAGAGCTGTGCAACCTTAGGGCAAACTGACACGATTGTTTAACTTTAAATCACTATATGTTCAACATACCCTCTGACAGTTCCACATTCTAAAATCACATTTGCGTTGTCACCAACCAACCCTTCCCTAATCCATGTACAATTGGGACTTGGGTCCGACAGCATCTGTGTCCGCCCACCACGCTACCCGATCACAACTAGTTCCGAGAGACCCATTCCACCCTTGCAAGATAATCATTTCCTACCTGCGTGCACAATAATTCCTATGGGAGATACTCCGATACCCATTGACCAACCAAAATAATGGCCGCAATTCACTAATGTCTCGCGGATTTGATAATCCGTACATAATCACGAAATATAAAATACTTCTCCTCCATACTTTTAAATACCCTCCTATAATTTATTGCAACCTTACACTCCCCATACCCGCCTACCACGCCTCGCCTTAGAACATCTTTGACCATCCTCCCAAATAACTCCCCCCCAAAACACCATACTCACCATTATATCACCCCCTTTAACCGATAAACCTCAACCACCACCCTCCTCTCAAACAACACCAAACCCTCAGAAACCATCCCTCCGTCCCTCAGCATCAAACCCCCACCCTCCCCTCCAAAAACTTAAATATATTCCAACTTAAAAAATCGATAGGAGTCGATTTGATTTGCACGAAAATAACAGGATGCCTATACAAATGGAAGATTAAGAGTCGAGGTAAAAAGCAATTGGACAAGACGTATTAAAAATAACAAGACACGTGTAGTAATTACCCTATTTATGCCCTATAATAATGACGATAATAAAAATAAAATCTTATTATTTTAATTAAAATTATAAATATTAATATATATAGTAGATTAAATATATATATTGAATATATATATATATATCGTATCGATTTCGGAAATGCAGATTTTTTATCTTCGGCTTTTGAGCTTTTACTCATTTATTTTCGTCAGATTTTCACAGATTATTTTGGTCAATTGTATCGTTCAACGATTTGAGGTGTTTGAGCTGTATTGCATTGATGTCGCACTTTGCTCAAGTGTTTTTGAGTCGTTTTCGCGTAATTACCACACAACCATAATATGAGATAAAATGTTGATAACGAGATAAAGTCTTGGTAATAAGACGACGGTTTTTGTAAGGAGTTAACATTATGAGATAATGAGTTTGGAATGATATAAATTGAAATGGGATTTTAGGATGAAAATGAGGATTTTGCGTGAGTAAAGACGAACACTTGTACAATAAGATAATTTTGTACGAGTATTAATAAAGTGGATATATATTAGGTCGTTGTCGTGTACATTGTGCGCTTGCGTAGAGATTGTTTGTGCTTTGCTTTGTTTGAGATTGTGCGGTTGCTTTTCATTGCTGATTGAGGTGAGTTCTCGTAGCCCCACTTTTTACTGTTTTTCCGTTAGGGGAAAATGATAACCAAATGTGTTTTGAAATGTTTTGAATTGAATTGTGCGAAATGTGGTTTTGTTTTTGGGACAAGATATGTGATTATGACTGCTATGTAAATATTATGTGTTGTATGATTGTTTGGAGCGGATGGGTACGCCTACCCGGTATTTGTGTGATTATTAGAGCGGATGGGTACGCCTACCTAGATTTGTGTGTGGCCCTGCCCTAATTGTAGTGCTCCAGCTGGTAGGCCTTTTAGGTGCGTAAGTGACGTATGGTTATTGATTAATGGTGATGCTAAGGTTGTTTGCATATATTCACTTTCATATAGCACTATTGTCCACTGTTGAAATATTGGCACAACTTTTGGGTTTAAGGTCAAACCTACGAGCTCACCAACATTATTGTTGACGTTTTCGAGTATCATTTTCAGGTGTGTCAAATCAAAAGATATGTGAATGTTATTGGAAGAGAAAAGATGTAACCCAAGGGGACTAAGTCGAGATGGTTTTGATAATCGTATTTTGTCAAGTTTTTAACTTGTAAAATGTATGTAAACTCAAGTTTCATGATTGTAAATTGTAAAGTGTATGATCTTGTATCTTGTGCGATGAATGGTATCGTCGCATCCCGTGTTTCCGCCACTGACGGGGTGTGACAGATTGGTATCAGAGCCAAGGTTATAGAGAATGCCGGTTTTTATAAAATAAAATAAAAAGCGCAACTATAACCGGAAAGTGAAGTCTATTTTTAGTAAAACCTCGAACATGGCGTAAGTCAAATAACCCGAGCAGTTCATGGTATTTTCTTAAATTACGCATAGCCTGATCAACTATGCTTAATTCAGGAAGGACTATGAAATGATGGGGTTAGTTTTCTAAAGTTATGTTAGAGGAGGGAAGGGATGTGTGAGTAATGTGACCACCTGAAAATGATAGGATGTAAAGTGATGAGAACACTTGCGAGTGTTGAGATTGAGATTATGTTGATTTTAGCATTGTCATGCTGCCTTAGTAGTAGTAGTGTGCGATGCCTCGAGAGTGTAAGTAAAATTGTCGCGGATAGCGATGATTGATTGATGATTGGCCATGTTTGCCTTAGTGTAGTGCGTGTTGCCTTGAGAAATTTTTATGGATAGTTGCAGGTAGCGACATGATTTGGGAATATGCTTTTGTGGATTATGTGTTTTATGTGTTGACCAGTTGTGTCTATTCGGTATCGAACCTGGTAGGTGATTATCCATTGGTCTGTATTCCGTAAGAGGTTTAGGTCCTCTTACGAGAGTTCGCCATCTTTGTCACCGCTAGACCTTCCTTCACGGAAGCGTTTTCAGGGTACGTCTGAGTTAGTAGAGGATAGTGAGGAGGATGATAATGAGGAAGATGAGGAGATAGAGGAGAGTTTAGATTCTGACAGTGTAAGTGAGGACGCAGAGGATGAGGGTCCTATCGCAGAGGATGAGAATCCTGCCGCGGGGGACGAGGGTCTTGCTGCAGGGGTTGAGGGCCCCAGTATGGATGATAAGAGTCATGGTTTAGATGATGAGAGTCGTGGTTTAGACGACGAGGGTCATAGTGTATAGAGTAATGGACTTGGTTTAGAGGAGGATAAGGTTGTACCTGGGGGTCAACAACAGGCAGCTTTGGTTGTGGGGACAGTTGTGAGCGCGCCTTTAGGACTTGGGTATGGAGCGTTGAGGCGCCGAGAGTTAGCGTTAGAGGAGGATCATGTATACAGTACGTTTGAGGTCGGATAGGGTTCTGGATATACACCAGATTCTAAGAGACCTGAGAGGGTGTCAGCATCTAGACAGCCCACACTCACCACATGGACAAACCCGGAGGACGGTATGGTTTATATTGATGTTCCTGCTTACCCACCACCCGCACCACCTGTACATACACCACCTTCACCCGAGTGGACGTCTAGTTCACTTCCTATTTCTCCATCACCTTCTATTGTACCTTCACCTGTTTCATCACCCATGATACCGCTGACTATACCATCCTCTGTAGCTACGCCCGCTACAGCCAAGACTGGGGGATTTTTAACTGAGCTGGGAGCTCAAGTCGAGATGCAAGAGGGATTGATTCGTGATCATGTCGTACGATTGGAGGAGCTATCGCCTGCTCTGTTTGAGAGGTACGATAAGGACATAGGAGAGTTATTTACTATGACAGGGGCGGTTAGGGATGATATTTTCTCCTAGAGGTATCGGTTTAGGAGTCTAGAGTACGAACAGGAGAGGGTCACAATGACATTTGGAGCGATATGGAGACCAGTGTTAGCCCTGGAGTCGTAGGCAAGTCAGACGGATGCACAAAGAGCATCCCTGTGGCATGTCATCAGTGATATGCAAGGAGAGAACCAGGATTTGCGGTTATAGCTTGCTGAGGAGAGACGTGCGCGATTAGAGTTGGCTGAGGTTGTTAACAGTATGAGGAAAGGGCAGGATCCCAGAGGAGGTGCATAGGGTATATGAAGTTTGGGTTAGTAGTTTTTGTGTATATCACTACGGGTAGCATCGGTTAGTGTCGGTTATGATTAGAAAAGTTTCTTTTTGTATTGGTAGTTATGGCGAATCATTCTAGTTCTTAGGTGATTTGTATTGAAACCGTTTCGTATTAGTGAAGGAAAATTTTGTTTTATAATTTGTGGATAGCAGTATTTTGTGTTGTTTCGTGTTAGTTTGAGAGGGCAATTTTGCCGTGTGATGAGTACATTGCGATTGTTACTCGTGATAGAGCAGATCCAAATTCCTTTACTAGGATTTGGCATACGATGTAGTTAGTATATTTTGTAAGCTCGATATACATTCGGGCTGATCAATTATACCGCCTTGTTAGGAGAGCTAATAGGAAGTTAATAGACTATGAAAGGTCACGAGGAGTATTGGAAAGATTCATGATGATCAATTGAGAAACCTAATCATACTTTTGATTGTGTAAACGTCTTTTGAGAAGCGATCTCTTGGGACTACCTAAGCGAAGTGAGATTTAAGACACCCGTTGAGTAGGATTGATTTGGAAAAGTATAAAGCATATAATGATGTGGTTTAGATTTTGGAACGGCCTTCCTAGAAGGGTAGTGCCGGGATTGTTTGACCAAGAAAATTTTACTTAGGGATTTTGGGTAAGTAAGTGTTGGTAAAGAACCATGGGCGTCCTTGAGAAATTTGAGTTTAAGTCGTATTGTGTATGACGTATACCCCGTAGGGTTAGTCCCATTGGTTGAATAACCGAAAAGGTTTGGCAATGCCAATTCTAATAGATTTGTCATCACATAGAGGACGAGATCGTATCCTGACACCCGACTGAGACAGTGTGACCTAAGTGTGAGAAATTATGAATTTAAGAGATAGTATGAGAGGCTATCGTAGTGTTGTGAATAAATATGGGTTGACCATGAGAAAATGTAGAATTTAGACTGTGGAAAGACTTAGTCTTTAGAGGGATCATAATAAACCTCGCTTGAAAAGACTAAATCCTAGTGATCGATGTGATTCTTTGAGGAATGAAATTTCCTGTTAGTGTTGTGATTTGATAATTTAAGTTGAATTTCGGGGCGAAATTCCTTTAAGGGGGTGATACTGTGATAACCGGTAATATTCTCGGGGTTAAGTATTATAAAATATTATAGTTTTGTATTTTGAAGTCTTTCGATTTTGTTAGTTTTCCTGATGGAAGCTGAAAAGTGACTTCTTTTGACTATTTTGCGTAAAAGCGGTTTCGGTTTAACCGGGAGTTTGATGAAGTTTTGAGTCATAAAAGATACCCCTTTTGATTCATATTTATGTTAAAGAGAGTTTTGAGGTTTTTAGTGCTTTCCGAGAAGTTTTCCCGTGATTAGCGAAAATTCGTCACGCATCGCGTACCGGCACTACAGTTTATTCAAGTGTGGAGATTTATTGAAGTTGGGAATGTGTTAATGGGTTTGTTTATTTAATAAATTCATAACTTTGGATTAAATCGTAAATCGTGAATGTGAGATTTGAAAGTTATCAGGAAAATAGTTGTTTTGTGAAATTCGGTAAAAGACTGTAATGGTCGTAAAAAGGTGAAATGTTGGTTGAAAATAAGTTGTCAAGCCATATTTTTTGGTTTGAAGTGTTTTTACTTGGATGATCAAGGTTCGGTTGAGTTTTGTCAAAAATTCTTGTTTTCGTTCCGGAGTCGAACGATAACGGCTCAAAATGGATTTTTGTAGCAATTAATGTGATAAGTGTTGTGTGAATAACCCAGGTCTATGGAAAAATTATTTTAAACGCAATGGAAATGATAGCTAAGTTTGGTTGACGTTTTAAATAGATGAAAATTGAGTTTTTAAGTGACCTCGACACAAAAAGAAAGACCCGATCGGTCAAAAGAAGTCAAGAGGATACCAAATGGCTATTTTTAAGCTAGCATGTCTTGCATAGTACCCTTTTTATTCCACCACCTCAAACATTTTTGGTTCATGCACCATTTTGAAAATCAAAAAAAAAATCTCTCCCTCTCTCTATATTCGGACGAACCCAAGGAAGAAGAAAAACAAAGGTTTTGAAGATTTTCACAAGAACACGGGTTAAGATTTGATAGTGGGTTGATAGTTAGTAGACGCGAGTTATATAAAAGGTGTACGAGTTCGTTCCTTTCGCGTTAAAACCGAACCAAGGTCATCCAAACTTGTAAGTTTTCTAAACTTTGTTAAAAGTTGTACTTTTGTGGTTATTATGGTGTTAATACACTAGTTGTACAAGTTGATCGTCGTAAAAATCGAATCTTGGAAACGAAAAAGTGTAAAAAGGGGGTGTTTGTGCGTCGGCTAAAAAAAGAAGGAAAGAAAGGGTTTTTGAGTTTAAATAAAATGGTTGTTATGGTAATTGTATATTTTTATAAAAGTTCTAAAAAGGGGCTTATTTTGAAGTTTTGCTTATTCAATAAGCTAGGTTATAGCTTATTTGAGTTTATTTGTTTTTTGCTTAGGCTTGGCCCAATAAGGGTCCGTTTGGTTGTATGGATTCGATGCCAAGGTGGGCTCGACCCACTTGGTTGTTGGTTTTTGATATTAGTTATTGGATTTGGATGTTGGATTGGGATGTTGGACTTGGTTAATGGGTTTGGTTTTGGTTTCGGCTTATTTTGAGCTTATGATTTTCGGCTTATTTTGATAAGCTTTTGGCTTATTTGATTTTCGGCTTATATATTAAGCTTATAGCTTATTTGGTTTTTGTGCTATACAAAAAGCTTATGGCTAATATTCGGTTTGGCTTAATAGGTTTAAGGCTCATTGGAATTTGGTTTGTGTTTTGAGCTTATGGAAAGAAGTATGGACTAAGTTTTTACTATCGGACTAAGTATTAAAAACTATAATAGGCCATAAGGCTCAATAACAAGTAAATGGATTTGTGGACTTTATAAATGGACTAAAGAAATTATGTTGGACTAATAGAGATTTTGTTGGAATTGTCGGATGTAAAGGGGTTATGTTGCTACGGTTTGATAAAATGTGTTGAAGGTATTGATATTGTGTTTGTCAGAAAACGTTGGGTTTATGAATAAGTGTTTTGGTTTAGGGTTTAAGACCTTGGAAAAAGTCATAAAGACGTACGGGTCATGTCGAATTTTTAACAGAAATTTATACTGAGAAACTTTGCTTAAAAGGGTAAAATTTTCAAGATTTTAATAATAAATAGTTATTTTACGTGAAAATTTTATGTAAGACGAAAGATGTAATTTCTTGAAATCTTTTTCTTAAACATTTAATATTTATAATCGTTGTATCGATTTTAATTGAGGAAATGAAGGATGAATCTTATGGAAGATTAAGTGTCGAGGTAAAAACTATTAGACATGGAAGTATTAAAGTAACGAGACGTTGTAATTACCCAGTTAGCCCGATAATAAGACGAAAATAATAATAAAATATTATTATTATTTATTATTTAAATTATAAAGTGTGTGTGTATATATATATATATATATATATATTGAATGCTCATTTATTTTCGTCAGATTTTCACGGAGTATTTTGGTCAATTGTATCGTTCAACGATTTGAGGTGTTTGAGCTGTATTGTATTGATGTCGCACTTTGCCCAAGTGTTTTTGAGTCGTTTTCGCGTAATTACCACACAACCATAATATGAGATAAAGTGTTGATAACGAGATAAAGTCTTGGTAATAAGACGACGGTTTTTGTAATGAGTTAATAGTATGAGATAACGAGTTTGGAATGATATAAATTGAAATGGGATTTTGGGATGAAAATGAGGATTTTGCGTGAGTAAAGACGAACACTTTTTCAATATGATAATTTTGTACGAGTATTAATAAAGTGGATATATATTAGGTCATTGTCGGGTACATTGTGCGCTTGCGTAGAGATTGTTTGTGCTTTGCTTTGTTTGAGATTGTGCGGTTGCTTTTCATTGCTGATTGAGGTGAGTTCTCGTAGCCCCACTTTTTACTGTTTTTCTGTTAGGGGAAAATGATACTCAAATGTGTTTTGAAATGTTTTGAATTGAACTGTGCGAAATGTGGTTTTGTTTTTGGGACAAGATATGTGATTATGACTGCTATGTGAATATTATGTGTTGTACGAATGTTTGGAGCGGATGGGTACGCCTACCCGGTATTTGTGTGATTATTGGAGCGGATGGGTACGCCTACCCAGGTTTGTGTGTGGCCATGCTCTAATTGTAGTACTCCAGCTGGTAGGCCCTTTAGGTGCGTAAGTGACGTATGGTTATTGATTAACGGTGATGCTAAGGTTGTTTGCATATATTCACTTTCATATAGCTCTATTGTCCACTATTGAAATATTGGCACAGCTTTTAGGTTTAAGGTCAAACCTACGAGCTCACCAACATTATTGTTGACGTTTTCGAGTATCATTTTCAAGTGTGTCAAATCAAAAGATATGTGAATGTTATTGGAAGAGAAAAATGTAACCCAAGGGGACTGAGTCGAGATGGTTTTGATAATCGTATTTTGTTAAGTTTTTAACTTGTAAAATGTATGTAAACTCAAGTTTCATGATTTTAAATTGTAAAGTGTATGATCTTGTATCTTGTGCGATGAATGGTATAGTCGTATCTCGTGTTTCCGCCACTGACGGGTGTGACAAGGAACTTCTAGCTCTATGTGACTCACTTTATCTTATCGGAATTTTCATCAAACACTTGGTGTTCAAAAATATAGTGGGTCAATTTGATAGATATTTCATATATGCATAAAAGAAATTCATACATATAATCAATGTAGAGTAATATATGAGATTGCAAAGAGCTAAGAAACATATGCAATAAATAAATTGAAACTTGGCACTCAACTTCTACAATAAAATATCTTATGCCCAAAAGAAATTGGTACTTCATATGCAATTTCTAATATAATATAGTTCATGATACTTAGAGATTAATCAATTACCTGTAACTTGTCGGTATAAACTAGACAAGGTGGAAGAACATTCGAGCATTGATTAAGGGATGAACAATTTACTGTGATGACTAAGCTATATACCAATTAGAATAATAACATAATTGGAGGGATTCATATTAGGAGAAAAAGAAAACCGTCATGTTTAGGAGGGATTGTAAAAATTTTAAGGAGTGTTTAAAGGTTTTGGGGAAAAAATGGCGCCATCAGTCCCAGAATTGGGGATTTTTGGTGGAAATGTTGAGCAATTATATGTTTTAAGGGATATTAAAAGGTTTTGGGGAAATACACCGACCCGACTCCACTTTAACCCGGACCCGAACCTGATTAAGCCTGTTCGGGTTGGATTACTCGTGCCTAAACAATTATTTGGATTATTCGGGTCAACCCAAGTTACCCGATTATTAAATAAGATTGGGTATGAAATTTTTGGCTAACTCGGGTTTGGGTCGACCCGATTGACTCGAATAAGATTTTTTATTTTTTAAAAATAAGTTTATAAATTTTCTATATAAAATAGCAAAAAAAGACTTTTTTTACATTTGACTCATATTCTGGGTGACCTAAAATCGACTTGACCCGACCCGAGTTGACCAGACCCAAATTGATATGAATTGGCCCGAACTCGAGTAACTCGAATTCAAATAAGGTATGGTTCGGGTATGGAATATAACCTTGACCCGACCCTAATTGACCTAAAAACGACTAATCCGACCCGACTAACAGCTCTAGTTACATGTTACTATGATGTAACAAGAGACGAAATAAGAACGATATTTAAATATTTTGGTAACATTAGTCTTAGTGTTATCAATATTAAAATAACAAAAGCTTACTCAAATGACATGTTATCTTCCTTTTAAATTTTCTATGTTGTCATATGTGTATTCGCTTTTACTAGATAAAAAAGAATATGTTGTAAGCAATTTAAACTATTGGTTTAGGTTAACCTTAAGTAAATGCAACACGTATAAAAGATGATGCATTTATATAAGAACTATTTCAAAACATTTAAAAAAGTATTGCATTATTTATTAAACATGTTGCCTTTATCTAATAACATTTGCAACACTTTGAAAAAGTGTTGCATTAGTTATTAGCATGCAACACTTTTCCTTAAAATGTTGCCTTATAACCATTGTTATTTAAAATGCAACATATCTTTAAAGTGTTGCTCTTTAAGTGTTGCATTAGGCTTTTTTTCTTGTAATGCCACAAGATACAAGCAATACGATTTTCAGAAGCTGATCTGGAAGAAAAGATGAATTGTTGAGTTCGTAAAGAATTCAAGAATTTTAATGAAGACGCACGGTGACAATTCATATTTTTAAGGTCAATATTAAATCCTTACCTCGTATCTATTTTTACTTTGAGAAAACTTTTACATCCTATTTGGTAGGCAACTTGGTTAAAATCTATGTTTTAGCTATTTGCGAGCCGTGTTTATGGTTTACATCCCCATGTTGCCGCCCCAGAGGCCCAAGAAAATAAGCCCATGGTTTATTTTATAAGTCCATAGACTATAAAATCTTGTATCCTCACAGTTTCCTTCATTCTCATAAACACAAAAACACAGTAGGAAATTTTGCTCCTTCCCTCCCTTCTTCTCTGGCTCGTCGATCACCACCACCACCACAACTTCATCATCCAAAATTTTCTACTACCATAAATCATCAATACATTAGTCCTACTATCATCTATAACAAGAAAATCCAACATGCAATAGGTTTTCTTGAAGATATAGATTTTCTTGATTTATTGGATTTTTAATAAAGATCTAGCTAAGAGAAGTGAATACAAGTGTTTTTGTAAAGGTTTAAGTGATCAAGAAGTTAAAGGTTATTTTTTTGGGTCTTTGTTTGGATTGGCTAAGATCAAGGATCAAGAGGAGTTCGTGTTTGATTTTCTTTCTTGCTTATACTCGTTCTTGTGAGCATTCTAAAACCTTTCTTAAACTTATTTTTATGAGATCATAATATATATACTTTGCATGTTATATAATCTATGTGATTGTGTGCTAGATTAGCGTTTGGGTGAATTTGGTTGATTTAAAGTGGTTAGATGATGGAGATAGGCTAGTATAAGAGCGGTGTGAAGTTTTTGTGAAATGAAAATGGCGTTTGGATGGGTTTTGATATAGTCTAATTAGTGCAGAAAATTTGACAGCTTGTTGGGAAAATAGATTGTAACAGACTTAATACTGGTAGTATAACAGTTAAGTCTGGTAGTAATAGTTAGTTCTGTTTATAGTTAAGTCTGTTAATGTAACAGAATAGTAATAGTTATCTTAGAGATATCTTAGGAGATATCTTAGGAAAGGATATGTATTATCCTTTGACGTTTGTAAAGCCCATTAGGGTTTCCTTGGTGTATAAGAGGAACCCAAGGCACAATGTTATGTACGAGTAAGTGATTGAAATATCAATAGAAGCATAGAGCTTAATAGCATTTTAGTATTATCGTTTCTTCTTTATTCTTGTGTTAAGATTCCGCATTAACACTTGATAATTCATAGTCAGTGTCTCTCATATAGTTGATTTGGATTTATCCAAGTTATCTATAGTCTTACAAAGGCTAGTCAGATCCTAAACCGAGGACCTACAAGTGGTATCAGAGCCTTTAGAGGGACTCTGAGAAAGAAGAATCACTAAATCACAAACAAACACTCTCATACAATTCTATACAAAATGTCTGCAAAAATCTATTTAACAAGTATAATACTATTATTAAGGCATCTTAATAAATAATAACTTATGACGCACAGGGGAATCTATTGTATGCTGGTATATATATTTAGATATTTATATATATATATTATATAATATATGTATTATATATATATATGATATTATATAGACTATATATGTTATATAAATGTGTGTACGATATATGTGTGTATAATATATGTGTGTAATCTAATATATCCTATATATATAAATATATATACTATATAAATATATATAATATATATATGTATTATGTATATATATATGTTATATATATATATCTATTACATATATATCTATATATAATTTATATATTATATCTATATATACCTATATACATATTATACATATATTTATATAGTACCATATATATATATTATACATCTACATATACTATATATATACATATATCTATATATTATAAATAATGTAAAACAGGCGAGAATGCCTCCTAGCCCGCCACGTTGTCCTCATTTAACTCGTAGAATTATAGTACCACTAGGGGTATTTCCGTTCTTTTTCATTAGAACCATAGTAAAAACCTTTTTTTCCATTAACTATCTTACTCTTTTTTCCCAGGTCTTCCCTTCCTCCTGCACATACATTTCCAAATCTCCTTCTTCCCCAAATCTCCCACCGTTAACCTCCCAAATAACCACGAATATCCTCCTTCTATCACCGTTAACCTCCCCACCACCTTCCCCACCGTTAACCATTGTTCTTCAATTGTTAATTCTCCTTTATCACGGTTCATCATTGTCTCCATCGTGATATCTACCGTCTTCTCTACGGTCTTATCCACTGAATGTTGATAGTAAGATCTTATCTTTTGTTTTTCTAATTTTATTTTGTTAATTTACTTTATGTTAATCCGAATTTTATATTGTAAGTAGTTAATATGTTTTTGTAGTGTAAATCAGTTGATTTGTAATATTCATTTAGTAAGTTTGAGAAAAAACTAGTTAAAAATGTGTATAGTGAAACTTGCACACAAGGTTTTGATAAAATGTCGACATGTTATTCTATAGCTGTGATGCACTGCTCTTGTACTGTGATGCACTAATCTTGTACTGTGATGCACTAGTTGTTTATACACCTGAGAAAATTGGAAGCAAAAGCGTCTCCGTCAGCATTAGTCGACCAATTAGTTCTTAAGGTGCAATACCGTTTTATACTTCTATGTATTAACATCCTTATTGTTATTTTGTCGTTTGTGTGAAAGAAGTAAGTGCCGTGGTGATGAGGATATGGACTTGTCCAATTTAGACTAGTCAAACTATTCAAGCTCGTGTAGGCTTACGTCCAGTTTTCAAATCAAACATAAGTAATGAGTTATTATTATATTGCATTTATTATTAGTTAGATACTTAGATTTAGTGTGAGACAAGAGGGGGTGTAATGGGGTGCGTGCGAGCCTTGCGTGCCTTATGCCAAGCCTTAGAATACATTGCTTGTTTGGCAACGAGCGTTTAGCTTTTACGTCATTTTGGCCATTTATAATTACAGATACATTACGCTAACAGAAAAACTCATTTTGCCATGTAACACCCCCAAAATCTGGTAACACGGCGGAATAGTAACATTGGGGTGCTCTTCAGGGCACAAAACACAAGTCACATAAAACGACCTTTAAAAGATAACGTTATATATAAAAAATGTCACATTCAATTTAGTATAAATGTCAGATTACACAGTCTCACATGTAATGTATTAGAAACATTGTCAAAAATGTTTATTTAATGGTACTCAAATTATTTAATCGTTCAAAAAATATATTCGCAGCATACTTCTAAATGTCCCAATGCTCCACAAGCAAATAATAACCTGGAGAAAATACATGCAAAAACTCACATCATGTTGTACAAAAGAAAATTTTTTAATTCCCGCCCCCCCCCAAACGATTCCAAATATAGGGTATTCAACGATCTCAAATCATATATTAAACCAAATCAAGCTTTGTAAAAAAAGTCATGAAATGCTTATGTAGTAGAAATCAATAAGTGTACATAAAAAACGAGCCATGTATTTCCCCTCCCGCGGGTTTTATAAAACAATGAAAGATTAAAATGCGAGACTAAGAACGTCACCTTGATCACGATTATAACGATCGAATCAGCCAAAAGAATCAACAAACGACAGCAGAAAACGATCTGATCACGACCTACAAATTTTACGTCGCTACGAATAACAATAACTACAAAATACGAGCATCGATGAGTACATCTTACGACGAAGAACCATATATAATATTTTATATATGCATACATTACTTATATGTGAATGAAAATTCAACTATTTCGCGTTCTAACCTTAACACTTAGTATAATTATATATATATATATATATATATATATATATATATATATATATATATATATATATATATATATATATATCTTAAATAAGTACAAAAGTTCGGTGTAGAACACCATCAAACAAAAGAACAAATCGCTCACTTTCAACCATCCATCCAACTTTCATCCTACGGTCAAGATTAATTAGCATTTTATTTTAATTATTAATTGAGTGGCAAATTGGTAATTATACTAACTCACTATCTCAATCACAGGGCAGCTAGAGTCCTCATTCATTTCTATCTTTCCATTTTATCATTATCTTACACACACACCACACACACACACTTCTCACGACCAAAACACACACAAACCACCATAGAACTCGTGTCGATCTTTCAAATAACCGTCGTTCAGACAATGGATCACTTGGATCCTATCCCTCCACCGTTATTCCCGCCGTCCGCCTTGATCTGTCGTTCCCGCACGCTGATTCGCCGACCGCCTTCGTTATCTAAAGAGTTGTTGAAATCAATTAAGTGAACAAAACTTGAAAGAAATAATAGTTATTGAATCTAATCTGATTTTTGTTCATTATATTTTTTTATGAAGGTATATAATTAGAAAAATCATTAGAAGTTTTGCTAAAATATTTTTGTATATTTTATAGGGTTTAGTTGCATTATTTTGTTGTTAAAGATAGGTTGATGCACAACAAGATGTGTAGAAGACAGCAATGTGATAAACACACGTGAATTTTAGTAAGTTTTATTTCTGATGGACAGTTATGTTGTAGATTTTTAATGGTGATGTAGATTGCAATTACAAAAAGTTGATTCACGATGTATTCCAATTAACAAGGTATAGATATTAAAATTGTTTGCCTTGAGATGAATCACATGTTGATTTGTTAGTGTTATATTGGATATAAGCAATTATCCTGAATAAATTGCTTTTACTGATGAAATTTTTATATTTTAATGTTTTATTTTAGTGTATCGTAAAGGCATGATGGTTATGGAGTTTTCTCTTAGAGTGGTGGCTTACGAAAGATAATGGTTTCATATCAATCAAGTCTGGCAAGTCAAATGTTGAATTTATAGCCGTTGTCCTTGAATTAATCCTAGCAAAATTCAAGTTTTGAAAGTCTGTATGAATAAGCAAAGGGAAGTGACTACTAAGGCATCCACTGAGAATGAGTGTGATGCAGTTTGTGTATTTGGTTTGGGTTGTACAAAATCACATTTTATTTGACAAAAACACATGTGATCTCGTGTTTAAATCACATGTGAATTGTAAACCGAGTATTAATTAATAGTTACATCTATCTTATTTTTAATTTACTCTATAGTAATTACAAAAGTTGAATCAAAGAAGTAATCACTGGGAACAAGTATATATTATAACTGTTTTTTTCTTTTTTATTCATATAGGTAATACATAACAACATAGAAAATAAGGAATTGTTTTTCAAATTTGTTTTATGTATAAATCAACATGTATTAACACAAATCACGAATGATTAAACATGAATCACATCTGATTTGTAAAGCATTTATACTTGAGATGTAACATAGTTTACAAATCACATGTTTTGTTTTCCGAAACATTTTATAAAATGTTTAATACGGCTCTTTGTGGTCTTACATTCAATCATAATACAAAAACCACAGTTAAGCTTATGACAAAAAAATTTGTATTCAAGAATAAGACACTCAATAAACTCAACAAGCCAATCGAATATAATAATAGCATAAATTTTAAAGGAAATTTAAAAAAACAAATACCAAATAAAAAGTTTTCAAGCGACCCATTAGTGTCTTCTCTCCCACGATTTGGTAAATTGTGTCAAGTTTCATAAGTCTCATTAAGTCGTTTGGGAAAATCCAAGTCGCATGAAGCCAATAGACATAGTCACGTACTTCTTAGGGGCATTTGATATTTTCCCCATTCCTTTTTGGCTAAACACCCTTACTTGTACAGCTTTCTCTCTTTCATTCATTCTATGTTTGTCTTTTCCTCGCCCCTTGTTTCAATCGCCCAATGAATTTTTAGTTATAGTTTCTTACGTTCATTCTAGGTGATCATGTACGTGAAACATATGTGAGTCTACATGGATCACATGTGATTCACACACGAATCACATGTGATTCACACACAAATCACATGTGATTCACACACGAATCACATGTGATTCTGATAAAAAAATCTCACAACAAATTAATAGTTCATACTTTCAAGTAACAAACCTAATAGTCTACCATTTTCATTACTAGATCAAAACTGAATCACAAGTGAATTCAGTTTATAACAACAAAGAAAAAATAACACTAGATTTACATTTTCCCACAACAAAACAAACACTACAACAATATAATCACGTGTGTTTTACAAATTTCTATGTCAAAATACAATCAAATTCGATTCAATTTAAAACGATAAAAAGCAAATCACACGTGATTTACGTTTTCTCATAACAAAACACTACAACAACATATCACTCGTGATTTTGCCTCTATTTTTTTCTACAACAACCTTTGGATCTGCAACTTTTGGCAAAACATCTTCTAGATCTGGTAATTCAACATAATCACGTGTGATTTACTTCTTTCCAGAGAGTTTATAACAATAAAAAGTAAATCACATGTTATTTACACTTTTCCATACCATAAAATACAGAATCACAAGTGATTTACCTGTAATTACTTTTACATCATCTTCTAGATCTAGATCTGGAATTTTTGGTTCATCATCTGATGATTTCTATAACTTTATTTCTTTTAAGTGTATTCAATACTGATCTCAAGATCATTTTTAAATAAAAGACGAACGGAGACACTAACTAACGGTCTAAACGACGATCTAAGGCGGTGCACACCGGATCTACCTGCTGAACGAACGATAATATGGTTGAGTCGACGGAAGATGACAGTATTTTATGGTGCTTTACGGTTAGATGGAGTTCCGACGTTTTTTTGTTATTTTTCCAGGCGGTGGTTTTTTCCTTTTTAAAATTTTTTCCAAAGAATTTTTTGGTAAGAGCAGGTGTTGTGTGATATTTAAGAGAGAGAAAGTGGATAAGAATGAAGGGTGTGATATTATTTTTTGTTTATATATGATTGGATGAGAGTTAGCTACCATTAGATTAAAATTAAATCAATGATCAAGATGTGTTCTTTTGTTCTTTGATAGGTGATTGTTCTTTATGGATCTCACCTCATATATATATATATACTATTTTCCATCCAATCATATACTATTTCATTTTTACAATCGACCAACGGCCTCAAAAGTAATTACTTACGATAATATATTATTCGATATTATTTTATAAATCGAAATCACCTTCATAGTTCGTTAACGTTTACTAATGTCCTTGTTAACTTTTACGTTTGACTTTTTAATAAAATACATTTATTTTTTAAGTCTGACGCGACCAAAACGACCCACTAAATCACCTTTTCACGACTCGGGTTCTAAAGCAAATTTATGTGAAACGATATTCCGAACAACTTTTTAGTTTTAGCTGAGACCTGAAACTCAACAGAAAATGACCAAAATGCCCTTACGAGAATCTGCTGAAACTATATATATATTTTTATTAAAATACAGAAGTTTGACTTTCAATTTTAACCCGTTATATCTCATTTTCACGACTTTAACCAAAAAGAGATTTTATGTAAAACGTTAATCCGAACAACTTTCGTGTTTCCCCGGAAGGCCGAAACGGACTCGAAAGTGCTCAAAACGTCAAATTACGAAACCTGTCAGATTTAATATATATACTAAAAATGACCCATTTTCTACTAAAGTGTATATATCGATCTAGCTCCAGTTTCTTCGTTATTGGGAGTTAGAAGTCCCATTTTATATCAAAACGTCCGTCTAGAAAAGCTTTATAATACTTCATAAACAAAAATCCAACTTTTAAAAATCTCGAACCCCGAAACATAGGTACTGTTTTCTGGTCAAAACGACCCGATACAAAATGCGTTAAAACTAGTTTTCGACCCAAAAACTCATCAAAAATGTATCCAATATACCTTATAATTTCATTCTAATCCTACATTAATATCAATATCACAATATACTAACGCCGCAAGTTCCAATCGATTTCATCACATATATAAAAAAACCGAATCAATGAACGAAACAATCAAAATAATAATAGAAGGAAGGCTCACTAAGCTATACGGAGCAAAGTCGAAAGATAAAAGAGTTCGTCTCGTCCCTCTCGAGTCTTAGCCGCGGCTCACACCCAAGCAAACCAAACCAAACCCAAATTTCCAAAGAAAACCCAAACTTGTTTAAACTTTGCAAATGTTTAAATCAAGCCTTCAACCTCCTTAGAAAGACTTAGATATGATCTTAGTATACTTGTATATGTGGTAAAATAAATTTTATGGATTGCTTGTGTGTTTTTAATATGGGACGTGGGTGTGGAGTGACCAAAGAGAGAAAAGAGTTGAGTTTTTTGCTAAGTGTTATCAAGAGTGAGGGTATATGCTAGTATAAATATTTCAAGGTGGTCAAATGAATTAATAGCAAGTCAAGAATATCAAAGAGACAAGGGGGTGGCGTTGGACATCAAAGAGAGAAATAAGGAAGTGTTCTGGTCAAACCAACTAGTCATGAGCTAGGTATTAATAAGTCATAGGTTGTACAAAGTACCTTAGTTGATAAAATGAGCTCAATGTCTCTACTTATGGGAGTTAGTTCACGAAAAATGGGGAGGGGAGAAAAGAACTAGTTGGGTTTTTTTTGGTATTTTTGATATTATCTAGTGTTACTTGAAGTTATAAGTTGTTTAGGTAGGTATTGGTGCTCCCGGGTATGCCTAAATGTAATTTAAATTGCTAAACATAAACACTTTACGTAACCGATAAAAATAAATATAAAAAGTTAATTATTACTTTCGAAAAAATAAAATAATATTTTTATCGTTTGTATAATGTTATCGTATAAGTAGGTCAATCGTCTCGTAAAATAATATTTATAAATTTAAAACTCATATAAATATTATATAAATGATTCTAAAATGTTTTGCCAAATTTTTTTTATTAAAAACGAACCAACACTATTCACGTCAGAAAATAGTGTATAAAATCATATTTCTCTTGTTTTATTCGTTAAATGAAAATTTTTAGCTTACGCGATTTAATTATGTGATGAGAATCAAAAGTAAACACGCACGAGACTAAAAAAATAAATAGTGAAATAATGGCGAAATTAATGACGTCATAAAATGACCTGAAAATACGAAATGTTACATGCCAAACATAGCTTAGATGTATATTTGATAAGGTCTGAAGGATTGTTTATGTGTTTTTACGTGTTATGTCTTACTTTTTCTATTTCAAAATGTTTAGTAAAAATTTGTAATGCTTTATAAAAGCAATGAGTTTTGTTGATATTTGGGGACATTACACCTTACAGTTAGAAAGAATTGAGTATATTATAATCATAAGAAATAATTGGTAAGCTAAAATCCTCACTGCTATAATTAACAAGTTCAAATGTAAAATACTAAAATACGTCTCTTATTATACTTGTTGAATGATAAGACATGAGTTTTTTTTGTTGCAAGTTTGTTTGATGTGATGAACCTATCTTTATCTGAACCCGCATATTGCAGGATGGTGATACCATTTCTGTAATGAAGGCTGGGACACTGAGGTTTACGAAACCGAACAAATATTGGGTCGAGAGCTCCAATAAAAGGGTAAGCTTATTGTTGTTATAATGTCACTTGTCTTGATCAAAACTAAACAAGACTTGAGGAAAAAATGTATCTTGGAGTAGTTCCTGTCTAGTTTTTGTATGCTAGGTAGTGTTGGTATTTAAATACCTAGGTAACTAGTTTAGCCACGAGTACGCAGCGGATAGGACCTAGTAATAGCATATGGTTAACACAAAACAAAAGGTAAATAGAAACACGTACCTTTGATAATATGATCAAGAAAACGAAACTAGCAACTAAAATAATTGCCTCTACGGTTGCTCACACAATCACGTCAACCGAACACGTTAAGCTATGCTAGGCTTAACTTCACTAACTAACAACCTTTGTTATATATATCCGAATACCACGCAAACCCTTGACTTAGTAACCGAATAAACCAAGAACCGAATTAGAGTTTATAAACCCTAATCCAACCGAAATTCCTTGTGACCGAAATAACCAAACCCGAATACCCTTTGGAGTTTTGTTAGCTTCGAACAGGAACTAAACAAACACCTTTGTATATGATTCTTGATTGTCGAACTTCAACCCACAATCACCACGTACATATACTTGTTATGTCGAGCTAGGAAGTAAACAAGTAATGTTTGATTACTCCTTAAAGTAGAATCGAATGTGGTGAAAAAACTAGAACCGAAAATCACACCAACTGTTAATGGTTTTCTGTTGCAATCGGCAGGAAGAATGAATGAAGAAAAGTGAATGATGTTGAAGGTTTTAATGATCTGTCGTGCAATCTAAATGCCTAGGGTGAAGAGTATTTATACTCATTAAACCTTAGTATAGATCAACTAGGAAAGCAAGTCCTAGTTATATCACAACACTTCCTTTTTCTTTGCACTCTTTATCCCAGCCGAACAAACACCCCCTCTTAATCCTCATTAGGAAAACCGACCACCTTTGGGTTCGAGAGATGTTCATTTATAGTCCTCGTGAATTATATAAAACGTGAAGTATAAAACGTGTTCTCCGTGTATTAACGTGTGTGCCCCCAATAGGCTCACTTATATTCGTAACGTATTTGTGTTCTTCGACTGCCATAATCCAACACATTTCTTTTGCTTATTCTTCTACTCATTTTCTTTTGCTTATTTCTAAATAAGCTCATGCTTATAGCTTATTTTTTGGATCCGGTCTCTTAAGCTTATATTCTAATTAGCTACGTTCATAGCTTATTTAGACTAGCTTATTTTACATTGTTTTCGATTTAGAGCTTTTCGAGTGAGTTTATTTTCGATTGCTTATTTTTATTCAAGCTTATTTTTTCTCTAGATCCAATCCTTAATCATACCTGATCCGAGTTCACTTGATTGAACAACTTAGTTTTGGGTGGATTTGGATCTATTAATTTTAGCTTATTCTCTAGCATAAAGTTTATTGCTTTTTAATTCTAGCTTATTTTTCTTAGATCTAAATCTTTATTTATACCCGATCCGAGTTCACTTGGTTGAACACCTTAGTTTCGGGAGGATTTAGATCTAAAGTTTTCATTTTTATTAGCTTATTGTCTTTAGATTAATTAGTAGCTTATTATTATATTGTTCAACTTAATTTTTGTTGTTTTAATGTTGATGAAATCTATCCAACACTTAGGCGAGGAGCTTATGGGTCTTATAAGCTTATTTTACTATTAAAGTTTAAAGCTTTTTTGTTTTTAAGGCTATTTAATATATAAAGTTTGTAGCTTTATTAACTAAGTAGTCATAAAAACTAATAAAGTTTTAATCTTTAGTGTTTAATTAAGTTTATAAGATCGGGTGGTTTAAATTCGTCTCTATTTTCTTCAATCGGGTTCTTCCTCCTTTTCCTTTTTCATTAATTTGTTGTTTTAGCTTAATTAGCTTAATATGTTTGTTATTATTGTTATGCTTATTATTGTTCGTTTAGTTGCCATGTTTAGCGAGTAGATTTTCTCATATGCTTGTTAAGTGTTAAATTGTTTAGAGAACTAAGTGTGATTAATAAAGAGGAGAAAATATTGATTAGTAATTTTTATATTACCTAAATTATTTTTTGGTTATTCGAGCGGGCAAAAGCCGTAAGAATAATTAGGTAATAATTTAATAATCGATATCTTAATAAGAGTTGTTTTCAACATAAGTCAACGTTGTGAGAAGATAATTTGTTAGAAAGATATTGGTTCATCAATAAGGACTTAATTGTATGTTTAATTCACACTTAAGGATCTAGTCAATACACTTAGCAAGCATATCTTTTATAATATATCGTTCTTCGTTTAATTATTCGCTATTTGCTATCTAGTTTTTAAATAGTTTAATTTTATTAAATTTTTAGTTTAGAACCAAAAACAAAAATATTCGATATTCAAGCATCAAACAAAACGCTTTCATGAATTTCAAATTCATCTCTCGTCGGGATACGACATCCGAGAGATAAAATATTGTTTGTCCTCAAGCAATTTTTATATCAAACGGGATACGCTCTATATTATTACTATTTGGTATTATTATTATTATTTAGTTATATATTCTATATATACACTATATATTAATTTCCAAGTCACATAATATGATGTATATTTGTAGGGGGAGCTTTCTTGT
>BQNB010043949.1:0-45186 GCA_026074375.1 Tanacetum coccineum
ATACCTCAATTGAAGGTATTATTTGTTGGTGTTCTTTTACCAACTTTGTTTATTTTATTTCTTTTTTTTAAAGGACAATTTTTTTTATATTTTTGATTTTTTTTTTAATGTTATATATATATTTTTTTATATAGAAATAAAAATATTTTTGTATTTTTATATTTTTATTAGAACGAAAACAAACTTCCCGAAGAAAGGATCTTCAAGGCTCAAACACGAACAATCCCGCAAAAATCGTTACACCTCTCCCCGGCAGCGGCGCCAAAAATTGATCATGTCCGAATCAACACGTATATAAATATATAATATATAGATACGTACTAATAAGGATAGGCCAATAATAGTATAGTGAGTATTTTCCGTCGGGTTCTAGAAGATCGCTTTTAACCAAAGCAATTATCAAAAACCTTCCGGGTCGTTTCCTCGGCGAGAAGTGAATGGAAATTCAAGAGAATGTTGGGAATCGAGCTTGATTGTCACTTAAGTTTTTGGGTTTGGTTTTCTAAATTTACTAAAAGGGAAAGCATATGAAAGGGAAACTAAAGTTTTGAATTTAAACTATTTTTAAACTAATATTAATTTTAAGATTAAAAACTATAAGATTATTCTAAAATTAATCTAAAAGATATAAATGACGAAAATGCTTGCTAAGTGACGTGAAATGTTCATCAAGTGCGGGTTTAGGTTTAACGAATTAAAATCCTTCGAAAACAAATTTCAAGAAATTAAATGACAAGTAAAGTAAAATGTTTTTTTTAAATAAATGACAAGTAAAGTAAAATGTTTTTTTAAATAAATGACAAGTATTTAAATTGCATTAAAAGTAAATGACGGTATGTAAATTGGAAATATTAATTATTTAAACCTTTATAAACCACACTTAAATCCCAAATCACTAATCACTTAGCAACACAAATTATCTACTCACTAATCATAACAAATAAACTAGCAACAATCATAATATCAAACATAAACATTTTAAGCTAATAATTCTAAACTACTAGTATTAAAAAGGGAAAGAGGAAATAACCGAATGAAGAACCGCAATGATATAAAACCACCCGATCTTACAAACTTAATAAACAAATAAGTTTATCACTTTAAAGCTTCTACTTCACTAATTAGCAAATAAATGTGTCAACTTTATATACTAATTACTTCCATAAAAACCATAAAGATTAAAACTTTATCTATTTATCAACCTTATAAGACCCTTAAGCTCCGGCCTTAGATGTAGAAGGGATAGAATAATAAATAATACATGAAAAAATAGAACAAAACAATCTAAATAAAAAGGATAAAAGACTTTTAGATCTAAATCCACCCCGAACTAAGTAGTTATCAATCAAGTGAACTCGATCGGTATATTTAAGAAATAGAACTAAGAAAAATAAGCTAGAATTAAAAACTAAATTTATGATAAAATAAGCTAGAAAAACAATATAAAGATCATTATTTTTAGAACTAATCCACCCGAAACTAAGTGTCAATCAAGTGAACGAGAGACGGGTATTTTTAAGGATTAGATCTAAAAACAATAAACTAGAAAAATAAGCACTCGAAAATAAGCTAAAATAAGCTCACTCGAAAAGCTCTAAATCAAAAACAATATAAAATAAGCTAGTCTAAATAAGCTATTGAAGAAGCTTATTAGAATATAAGCTTAAGAGATCGGATCCAAAAATAAGCTATAAGCATGAGCTTATTTAGAAATAAGCAAAAGAAAAGAAAAAGTAGAAGAATAAGCATAAATAATAAGCATAAAAAATAAAAAGCATTAATTAAAACCAACCTTAAACATCTTCATTAATAAGCTCAAAATCTTGATTACAATAAGCTAAATAAGCTTAAAAAGCTTTTACAATAATAAGCTAAACTAATCTACTCCTAAGACTAATATAAAAAAAACACACTAAAAGTAAACACACTAAATTCTACTCTCCTAAATTCTAACTAATTCTAACACAAATGAGCTGCTGATGCGTGATGTATTTATAGCCCCAAGTAGGTGAGGGTATTTTCGTCATTTCAGGTACCCAACCAATGATATTGCTGGATCTAGGGGTAATTTGGTCATTTTGCACTCCAACCATACTCCCTCATATGCACACATCCTGAAGCTGACAGGTACCCATCGTACTGTGACACAAACAAGTGAGAAGACGGGAATAAAGTGAGCCCAGTGCCTAATACGTGTACACCCTCGATTGTTCCAGCGCCACCGCTACAGTTACCTCGTACTGACGTGTCAGCACCTAGAACTGCTACATGTACCTCGTGCCATGCCACCTGCACATCTGTCATCAATCATAAGGAAAGCGCCAGTTCACCAACCTAAGTGTAGCCACGTGGCAGTTTCACTGTTCACCCCGCCAGTCAACCGTCGGTCAACCGCCGCCGACCACGCGTCAACACGGTGGTACGTGGTCAACGACGGTCAACACCGCCGGACCACCGGTCAACGGCGGCGGTCAACGACGGTCAACGGTGGCGGACCACCGTTGACCACCGCCGGACCACCGGTCAACCACCGGTCAACGGTGGTCGACGGTAAGTCAACAACCGGGTCGGACCGGGTAATGGGCCGGGTCGAGTCGGGTCTTGGGCCGGTCTGGTCGGGTCATGGGCCGGGTCTGGATCGGGTCTGGGCCGGGTCAGGATCGGGTCTGGGCCGGGTCATGGGTCGGGTCGGGTCGTGAGGGAATAAATCCCTCACCCGAGAATCGAACTCGGGACCTCATGTATAAAAGCCATTGGCTCTAGCCGGTGGGCTAGAGCATAGCTTTAATTATATAGTGCAAAATGTAATATATAACCCTTTAATATCTTGGTCTGGTCCAATTTAACTAATAGGTTCAAACAGGGACGAAAAAGGTTCAAAATAAAAAGGTTAAAATATGAAAGGCCGGTACCGTTGGACTCGTTTTTTCGTGCTCTTTCCAATGGGTTTGATCGCGGAATTTTTCACACTTCGTATTCCGTCGACGCGGTCGATAAATGTAAAAGTCATCGGAAAGTCACCCGAAAAATACCAGTTTTTTGCTTCGTTTCAATCCTTTTTACCTGTAAGACATAAAAACACAATACAAACAATATTTGCAAATAATTTATCATATATTTTAGTTGTTTTTAGCCTTTTAAAATGAGTGTTTTTCGTGTATAAAATATGTATATAGTTTAGCCAATATCAAGGGCACCATTAAGTCTGTGAATTTCAGCAAGGTTGCCCTAGTTTCAGTCATTGCCTCGACATCCACTATCAATTAATTCCTTTATTCTTAAAGCTCTATGTGGATAATCCCTGTCACATTAAATAGGAGAGAGATTTAGTTACTCTTATGGACCTAGAGCCTGTTTGGGCTTGAGATCAGCCTATTGGATCATTAGAAAGTGGGAAACAATTATCTACGACTGGATCACCAAAGGTATGTGGAGACATGTGCCATTTGAATCTTTGTTGTCACCAATTACAAGACCTGCTGAGGCTTAACAGCAGTTTTCCCTTTTTCCCCAACATTACTAACTGCATATACCTTAGTATATTAACTTTTTGTTTTGTAAAAATCTGTTCAGTACAGTTGTTTTTTGAAAGGCCTTGAAGATGGTGAATGAGTTTTGTGAAAAACATTTCTGGTCTAACTCTATTCACAATGGGCTTAACAGTATTAACTTTCATGGCAGTACTAGTTAGTACTGTTTGTCTGTTAAAACTTTGCCTAGCAGTACTAAAATTTTTAGTACTGCTAGCTCTAGCGTACTAAGCTGTAATTTTAAAACCAGTTTCTATTAGTACTGCTAAATGAACAAATTTGATTTGTTTATTCACTCTATTGCACATTAATCCAACCATTGTTTTAACTCACTTTTCTTGCCATCCTCTTCTCATGGAAATCACAATCTCTGATTAAATGATTAAGACTACCACATACAAAACATGCTCTTACAGTAAACCCATACCCCAACTCTTTCTTATCAACTTTAGGTTTTTGACTATGTGTGAACTGATTCTTAACAGTTTCCCTAGGAGTTTTTACTTGCTGGTTAGCAAAACTAGGTGTTTCTTGTTCTTTTGTTGGTATAGACACATACTCATCTTCACTATCTGATTCATACTCCTCAATGATAGGAGCATCAGACCAGACCTAAAGGTAGACGAATCTACATTAGGAATTCAATAACAAACAGTTTCAGACACTAGTTTTTTAATCAGAGGGTTCTGTACTAATGTTCTATACACAGGTATCAAATTCACTTGTTTTGGGATTTCAATACACTAGGTTGAGTCTGTAATTGGACTAATAATATATGTAAATTGTGAGTAATCTACTTCAATGTCAGGTCCAGAGGGCATATAATTCCCTGTCATGGGTGGGGGTACTGCATGCATTCCTTCAGCTGTAACAAACCTATCATACAAAGGTTGTTTTTCTAACTCACTCTCTTTATTCATAAAAACACTCTGCAACACTTCATTTTCATAGCTCAAAATACCATCATATCTGTGATCCCCATACCCAAGCCCAAACTTATCATTATCACTCCATTTGTTTTAGCAGTTTACTAAGATTCTTAGAATATTAAGCATTTTATTTTTTTTTTTATTTATTTTTTTTTTTATTTTAATTTTTTTTTATTTTTTTTTTTTTTTTTTTTTTTTTTTTTTTATTTTTTTCTTTTTTTTTTATGTTTTCTACTTAGCCTTTAATCTTCTTTTTTCTTTTTGAGCTCCTGCTAGCAATTTCTTATGGTATGGTAAGAACATCTGATTTATTCATCTAAATCTATCTTCATAAATTTTATCTTTTGTTCATACCAAAGTTGTCCTTGTTGATGAGCAACTAACTGTGCTTCAACTTTCTTAAGACCTTGAGAATATGCCTTTATTTCTATGCTTGCATCACTAAGTTGTTCTCTCTGAGCATCATACAGTTTTTTAAGATTAGCATAAGACTCTTTACACTTATTTGAACAGGAAATTGCCTTTGTGTCTAAGTCAGAACTGTTGCAAGCCATCAAATCATAATCTTCATCTTCTGAATGATTTGTCCAATCTACACCTTCTCCATCAATTGTCACCAATGCTTTAGAATCCTCCTTCTGTCCAGTTCTGCTCACATCCTTGTTTCCAGAATTCCATGCATCCCTCCTCCTGTTATCTTGATTTCCCTTGATTCTGCACTCTCTAGCAAAATGCCCTGTCTTGTGGCAATTGTAGCATTCAACTTTGGTTTTATCAAAGCCAACTGGTTCTTTTGCATCAAATTGTAGCTTTCTACCAGTCTTCTTGTAAAACTTTTTCATTCTCATTGAGATCATGGCCACTTGCCACTTCAAGTCCATTTCTTCAAGGTCATATTCATCAATCTGTTCCAAGTCCTCATGATCCAGTTGAGGACAACTTGATTGATTAGCAAGTAATGAGTATGATGATGTTTGTTCATACTGTGAGTTTTGACCAGAAGGATTTGGAACACAATAAGCGGTACTAACATCATTAGTATTGCTGGTGTTTTCAAAGACAAATGCTACATTTTGCGGGCTAGAGGATGATGCAGTAGAGCCTTTTACATCACTCTCAAAGACTCTTAGATTATTGTACAAATCATAAAAACTGAGACTGTCTACTCCTGGTTTGGTCCTCATAATTAAGGAAACTTGTGACCAGGCAGAAGGTAGAGATCTTAGAAATTTTTGATTTGCATCCTCAGTATATACACCTGCTCCATGAATCTCTAACTGACTCAGAAGACTTTGGAACCTGTCATAGCCTTTGTGAAGCCTTTCTGTGTTGGATACAGAGAATCCTTCAAAACAGTTGCTATCAAGATATGACTACGTAGCACCTTCTGGATTGTCATTACCACCAAATCTAGATTTGATGGCATCCCCACATATCATTTGCTCAGTCATCTTATGGAAACTTAGCAAGAGATCATTTGTAGGGCCATAAGCAAGGTGGGTCCCTTTCATTCTCTCTCTTTTCACTGGCTACAAGTCTCTTCTGCGTTTTTGGGAGGCAAACCTTAATTGTCATGATGTATCTGTAGTGATTGATACAGGACCATTCCTATTTTGTATAACCTCCCAGATTGGATAGTCTGTATGGGCCAAATAGTGTTCCATTTTCATAGCCCATATATCATATTCTCCCTTTTTGAGAATAGGCAGCTTGTTGGTTGATATTGTATGAGGAGTTTGTTAGGTTTGTGTTTGTGATGATGATGGTGGAGGTGGTGGTGGTGGTGGAATTTCATCTTGTGATGCAGACATGTTTAGTTTTTAGAAAGAAATGTTATAACTGGATTTGATTGTGTATCTTTATACAGAGTTTCTCACAGCTCTGAACCACAATTTGAGTCTCAAACCGTATAGATCTTAAACCTTTAGCTTGTAAAGGGTTGTAGCCAATATGGAATAGTTCCACACTAACCACAAGAGAAACAAAGACTATGAATACTATAAGCTATGCGGAAACTAGCTTATAATACTAAGAAGAACAATGTTTAATAACTAAACTTTACTATTAATCTGCCAAAGATGTTTACAGATTACTAACTATGAAAAGGTGTGTATGATGATTGTGTAGAGATAGATGTGTTTGTGGAGATTGATGGTGGAGGTGGTGGTGGTGGTGGAATTTCATCTTGTGATGCAGACATGTTTAGTTTTGAAGGATGAAGGTTTATAACTGGATTTGATTGTTCTTCTTATTCAGAGTTTCTCACAGGCTCTGATACCACTTGTGAGTCTCAAACCGTATAGATCTTAAACCTTTAGCTTGTAAAGGGTTGTAGCCAATATGGAATAGTTCCACACTAACCACAAGAGAAACAAAGACTATGAATACTATAAGCTATGCGGAAACTAGCTTATAATACTAAGAAGAACAATGTTTAATAACTAAACTTTACTATTAATCTGCCAAAGATGTTTACAGATTACTAACTATTGAGATATGATTTTGTATGAGATAATCTGTGACTCCAGGGTGTCTCTAACAATGCAAGAGGGATCCCTATTTATAGGAAGTAGGATGGTTGGGAGAAGACATCACTCTGTTAACAACCCAGTAGTAAATAACATAAGTTATTTATATAATAGTATAATAGTTATGTATCTTTACATACTATTCAGGAGATGTAGTGGCACGGAGGACTTTCTTGGATGGAAAAAGAAAAGTAGTTATAGTTAAGGTTTTAACCTTGTTCTCTATAACCGTGGCTCTTGATACCAATCTATAACACCCCCATTTTTGACATATAGCAGCGGAAGCTAATCTGGGGTATTATTTCATAGTACAACAGTCATAATCATAGAAAACGACTCGAAAGAGACGTTTTTAAAAGATAAGTTATCATTCATTATTTCATCAGAGTTTTTACAAACAGAGGTCCCAAAATCTACATGAAAACATAAAGTTTGAATGATAACAGTTTAGCCATCTTCAAGTCCGTGCCACTCCGTGCCATAAGATGTTCAGTTACCTGAGATAAACATGCTAAAAAGGTCAACACAATGGTTGAGTGAAATTCATAGGTTTATAATAAATAGTGTGAATACAAGTCATCATAAGAGTGGGTTACGTTGTTATACACCCATAAGTGTAATAATTGCAATGAGTACAATTATTATGGAAAACAATATTATTGCGTCTAAGCTCATGGTACTCAAACTGACTAGTGTATATATCAATAATGATATATATAAAGATAATGGCCCCCGTGTAGGTAATTTCCATATACTTATGAGTTTCAAATATAGTGCGTTTGGTTACCTATCCGGCTAACACAAACAGGATTCGTCAATCCCAATAGGCATATTCACAATATTCGTGTTCACTCACAAGTGATTAATGGTCCATTATGTTTCAAAACTTTATAAAGTTTAACGTATATCTTTGATTTATTAAATTATAGAAATATTGTATCGTTGTTCGGGCTATCATAATCCAGAGGCCATGTAGTATCGTTTGAGGAGTCAGGGCCCTTTAAATCGTAAACCCAGAGGCTATGAACTCACCTTAACAATATATAGAAATCTAATTGATGGCAAAAGTATATCAAGTGAAAGTAATGGCTTTGTCACGCAACCTGGGGTGATATGTCAAGTCTTACTGTGATAGTTTATGTTTCAAAACTTCATAAAGTTTAACGTATATCTTTGATTTATTATGGAAATATTGTATCGCTGTTCGGGCTATCATAATCCAGATGCCAATGTAGTAATCGATAGAGGATCCAGGCAACTTAAATACATAAACCCAACAAACTTTCAAAAACAAAAACTCAAATGAAACCCTTCATAATGAAATTCCTATAAGCGTTGATACAATAAATTTTAAGTTTCTCAAAACGTTGATGAAAAAATTAACTTTAAATTATAATAACGAAATAATGCGTTGATTTATGATTAATAATGATAAATGTGTCGGGTTTTAATAAAATCGAGTTTTATAATATTAATATATATTTTTATAATTTATATAAAAAAAATTATATTTTATATTTTTTAATTTTTGCAAAATTGGCAATATATACCCTTGGTTTATAAACTTTTACAACTTTAGTCCTTTATATATAAAATATATATAATTTAAACCTTTAACTTTGAAACTTGGCAAAATAGGTCCTTATACTTATAACTTTAGAATAATGACATTTTCAACCCCTTTAGTTATAAATTTTAGAAAGTTACGACATATACCCCTATGCATGGAAATATTTGCAAAACAAGTCCAAAAAGCCATGCAAGCTTATTTTAATATTCAAAATGATATTTGCAGGTTATAGCTTATTTGAATAAGCTAAAATAAGATGTTCTAACGTAACAAAATTTTAGAAAAATGATTCGTTAGCTAGAAAATCAAAATGGGTCGTTTTTAGGGTTTTAACAAAAAATGCATGGGTTTGAGGATTCAAGGCTTCAAAAAAGAGATCACATATGATCTTAAAAGTATTATGAACATTCTAATACAGATTATAAGCTTATTGAACAAGAATTAAGCTTACTCGAGCTAGAAATGGGTCGAAATGGGGTTTTCAGGTTCGTACGCCTAGTAACAACCTCAAGGCTTCTTTCTCTTGATTTCTTGGCTTTGTTTCTGATCTAATGGATTCTATTGATCCTTCTTGGCCTTCCTTAAGACTCCATTTGTGTTTGTGTTTGAGTTTGAGGTGTGAATTGAAAGAATGAAGGGTGCGTCCTATTTATAGTGTCGACACCCTTGGAGGCCAAGTCTAGGACAAGTAGTGAGTGACTAATAGCATCTATAGATGACTAGGAAGAGCTAGTGTAGGGCTAGGATGGCAAGGTGTATAGTTGTGTGGGGTTTGGCTCAATAAGGGTGACAAGGAGGTGATGGTGCAAGACTTGGTGGCCAAGAATGATGAGTAAGATGCTTGTAAGCTGCTTGGTGATGTCATAGGGGTGCTAGGATGCTTACTTGAGGTGCTTGGTTACTTAAATTGGGTAAAAATGCAAGAAAAGGGGTGTCGGGTTCATTTCATTTCGGGTTAGGGTTTAGGGTTTTAATTTCTAGTTAGGGTTATGGTTTGAGATAGTTTAGGGTTTAAGATTAGTGTTAGGATTAAGGTTTAGGGTTTAGGATTAAGGTTTAGGGCTTAGTTTTAAGGTTTAGGGTTTAGTTTTAGGTTTAAAGTGAAATTAGGGTTTTAGGGTTTCGTTTAGGGTTTAGGGTTTTAGATTAGGGTTTTAGAACGAATTAGGGTTTAGATTTAGGGTTTAGATATTGTGCATTAACTGCTTGTACCTTGTACTAAAGTGGTGGTAAGAAACCAAAGTGATTTAGGAGGTAAAATGACCTAATTTGACTTTCTTGTATTATTGACTTGTACATTGAGCTTTAGAAAGTTGTAACTTGATTTAGGAGGGAAAAGATATTCAAATGTTGTGCTATGATACTTGTACACATGCTTTAAAGGCTTGTACATTCATTTTATATGTATACATTACATATAATTAGGGTTTTGATATAAACGTTAACGTTTAATGCTTGTTTTGAAATAACATTTTGAAAAGTACGTTAAATGGATAATGTACTTGGTAAAATGATATTAAGATATAGACTTGACATATTAGGATGTTTACATGATATAAACATAGATATAGATGGCATTGATAGAGGTTGCGTGAGCTCGTTTACTTTAGAGATGCAAGTTACGTTGCATAATGAGATAAAGCAAAATTTTCCCTGTAGAAAGGTGGTATATATATAATAGATGGATATTGCAGTGCATCTAATTTAATAGATGGATATTTACATTGATGAAAATTGCGGGTTGTTATACATTGACCGAATTGAAAGGATTGGAGGAGCTTTGGGGATCTTCCATTAGGTAAGAACGAGCAGACGAAACTGAAGAGGTGGAGTTAACATTTAATTTCGGGTTCTTAACAGTGTCGCATGGAAGTGCTCCCGTCATTCGGTCATTTATAACCTTCAAGAAAGTGTCAACTTTATTGGTCATCTTGCTTTGTTGTTGTTTGAAATCGGCTTCAAACTTGGATAACTGAGCGTCTTGAGATGCCATAAAGTTAGACACCAATCCTTTGAGATTTGATTAATTATTAAATTTTTGAGGATTATTGTTGAAGGTGCGGTTCGGGGGCGAACCGTTTATCTAAAAACGGTTAGGTAGGTTTGAAAAATTGTTTTGAGAATTTTGAGGTTGCCTCCACCTAAGGTTTGGGTGACTTCTCCAAGATGGATTATAGGTATCACCAAGGGTGTTTTGCTCAGGTTTAAAAGTGAACTACTTACCTCCCGCTTCATCGGTACATGAGGATGATAATCAACAAAAGCTTGCTCAGTATTTTCCATGCAATATTGAGTGTCGTGGGGGCCATCACAAATATCACATGCAGAAGTGACTTTGTTCACTTGAATGTATAGTTTAGGAGCAATGTGAGCTTCCATCAAGCGTTGGACTTGATTTTCGAGCTCAATGAGGCGACGGTCGGATGTACTCGGGACATCTTAAGGCAAAGAGATCGCCTTGATTGGTTTTGCGAGATCCCTTGGGTCATTCCAAATTTCATTGTCATAGAGGGCGAGGTCCTCTATTAGTTTCCAAGATTCCTTGGCGCTTTTGTCACGTAGCTTGCCACCGACCAAATGATCGATGGCATGCCTTATGGCTTGATTGACATGGTCATAAAAGATTTAGACATGGAGCCAAAGATCGATTCCATGATGAGGGACCTTTTGAAGTAAGTCCTTGTAACGAGTCTATGCTTTGGAAAGAGATTCACCATGATGCTGTTGGAACATCAAGATGTCATTTCTGAGTTTGATAGTTCTTCCCGGTGGGAAAAACTGAGCAAGGAAATGAGTAGTGAGATCCTCCCAAGTGGAGATGGATCCCGCGAGTAAATGTTCAAGCCAATTGCTAGCTTGATATCGAAGATAAAATTGAAATAAACGCAGAGTCGTCCTTTCCCTATTTTTACCATTAAGGTCAAGTGAGTCTATAAGTTTTAGAAAATGCTTAAGGTGTTGGTTTGGATCTTCAGACCGGAGTTCGTAGAATGCACATCCGTTTTGCACTAATCAGATGGTGTCGGATCGCAGAGATAACATATCCTTTGAGGAGTTCAATAGTGTTTTGATAGTCCTCGTGGCTTGGTCAGGAATAATCTCCTAAAGTACGGGGTTGATTTTCGTCTCCCATGATGGTTAACAAAAATAGAGGTTACAAAACAAAGGGAACGAAGAAAAGATAGACTATAAGAAAGCTAGCCTAGAAAGAAAATAAAAATCTCACTTGATAGGAATCTCGTGAGTAGACCTAAGCTAGATAGAGTCCGAAACCTAGACTATTCCCCAGCAGCGGTGCCAAAAACTTGATGCGGATTATTGTAAGACGCAAAATAAATTTTTACAATTCTCCTAGGCAAAGTACTTAATCGTTGCAGTGTAGTATAGGCAAGAATTAGGGGATTGATCGTTCACTAAGGGAATAGAGAGGTAGGTTCCAATTGTACGTTACTAAGATCTAAGGGTTGAGGGAAGAGTATTTTTGTGTTTTTATATTTTATGAAAGCAATTAAATCTTGGGTTTTAAAGAGGGCTTTGAGTAAACTACTAACTACTCCTAAATGCAAGAAATGTAAATTGGTGGGAAACACATATATGTAAACAAACATGCTCACTTAATCATGCACTACTCCCTAGTTGATCTCTCTAACTTATTGCCTGTCACCCTCGTTAGTGTAATATGTAAGTATTCCCCTTTTTCTATTGCGAGTTGGTTAGAAACGCGTCTACGTGACCACCTAAGTTAGGGCTCCTAGAACACACTCTCTCACCCAATAGAAAATCATGCACACTAAATACTTAAGAAGAAATCCACCCAGAGATAGTTATGAAGAACTAATTGAAGGCTTCATCTAACCTAATCACGTTTCCCTAGACGTCTATGCTGATGTAATATCTTATAGCTAGTTTTCTAGAGCCTAACGCATACACCACTAACAAGAAGCAATAATATTAAAGATCATGACAAGGTTTCATGCAATCATAAGCAAATACTAATTAATTTAGCCTAGCATGTTAACAGAAAGCGAAGAATAACAGAGAATCAAACACCACATAGACATATTGAATGATTAAATGGATGGAAAGACTTTACTTCAATTAAACATGTGAGTATGTGAGTACAAAAGGGATAGAAAACCCTAAAAATCATCCAAAGTATTAGCCTCAAAATATTGAGCCGAATAAGGAAGCTCGGCTACTAATCATAAAAGCTTGGTCTTTATTTAGTAAATGTTGTAATAGGCTAGAACGGGAATCGGGCTCGTTAATTAATCTAATATTGTACGCGTTTCAGACTAAGGTCCAAAGTAACCCCGAGCCCGACCCAAGATAAAATACCATTTGGCCCAACAAAGCCTAAGAAGGTCGGCCCATTGTTTAAGTATAAATACCCCTCTCTAAGTGTGGAGAGGGTGTTGGTGCTCATTTGTTTATTTTACACTTGCAAGAATTATCCATCTTTTTCTTTCTTACTTTCTCTCTCTAAACTTCTCTACAATTTTCTTCCTATATTCTTATCTTATTTTCTTGTTTACCATGGTGAAGTGAAAGTGATCTTGGTTCCTACAATTGGTATCACTCGCCACGGGTGGGTTTAGTGTTTTGTTGTGGTTATTTTAGCTTATTGAGACTTGGCTTATTATTTTCTATTCGTGCTTATTAGAAAAAGTTAAATCTGTCTTGCTTAAATTTTACCTCACTCGATATTATAAATCTCTTGGGCTAATTATGATTGAGTAATCTATCTTTAATGGGCTTACTCTTGAAGAAAAGTCATAAGATTTAAAGCTTGCACACATATTTTTTTCAACTAATCTGAGTCGTGGTTTTGTCTCTGTGGCTTACTTTATTTTATTAAAAACTTATACTTTTCTCTTTGTAGCTCACTTACAACTTATTCAGTTGTCTTATATTCATAGCATTCTTTGTCCTCTTAACAGCTTATTACAAGCTTATTTGTAGCTCATACGACGTGGCTTATTAAGTTTTTTATGAGTTTTTAGTTTTGGGTGTCAAAAGCTTTAATCTTTCATTACCAAACTTTCATTCGTAGCTTATTTGTAGTATTTTTTCGAAGCTTATTGTGGTATAAAAAGCTTATTTTCAAGCTTTTTGGTTTGCTTAACATTTTTGTGGTCCACGCGGTTTGAAACAAAACGGAGACCAAGATCCATTTTTTTAATAAGAAGGACAAATTCTGTTTTATTGTTTCTGCAAAAAGACAAGAAGCAAGGACGATAGTACGTTTTGGAATGTTGAAGGCGAGTTAACACTTTCACTAGAAGGCGAGTTAACACTTTCACTAGAAGGCGAGGTAACAACTTTGAAGGAGGCGAGTTAACACTCCATAGCATGAGGTGAGTTATCAAGTTTGTTTGGAAGGCAAGTTATCAATATCTACAACAGAAGGCGATTTAACAGTTTGAGAGGAGGCGAGTTAACAACCTTTAGAGGAGGCGAGTTAACAGTTTAAGCGGAGGCAAATTAATAAGTTTCGTAGTAGAAGGCAAGTTAATAATTCATGTTAAAGGCGATTAAACAACTCTTAAGCAGAAGGCGATTTAACAACCTTAAGCAATAAGAGGCGATTAAACAATCTAACAGGAGGAAACTATACTCGTTTCGAGACGTTTCAGATTTTTTGGTTTTGAGTGTCGGTTTATTACGGGACTTCTAACGACTACCATTGTGATCGTGATCCTGTTACGATCATCGTGGTATATTCATTTCTTACCGACGATAAACGTACCATTCCGCGAGATCATAAACACATTCGTTGCTTATTATAATTTTAAAATGAAAGTGATATCTTGGAGGGAATTTGGTAATTAATAAGCTAAAATTGGAAAATGACACATGCAGTCCCTGAACCTTTTGACAGTTTCACAGTTCGTCCTTTAGTTGTTTATTAATCCTCTTTGTTGAATTAGGCTTACACCGTTAGTCCTTAATAGTTCTAATTTAGCCCATTAATCCTCCAACGTGAATCGTTATTGCACTGTTAGTCGTTATTTGAGTTTTAATCAACCGTTATTCATTTTAAGTTGAAAGTTTGTGCATCGTTCTTCCTTTTAAGCTCATCAATCATTAACAAAAGTTTAAGTTCTTCAATTACGACAACGATTTCAACAACAATTCATCATTGTTTCACGGTTTCTTCTTGATTTTGTAAAATCCCGCAAAAGATTCCATTCTTTTCTCGGTTTAAATCAAAGACTTGTAAAATCCTGTGAACGTTAATTGATTTCAATCCACAACAACAATCATTTTACCTACTTAAGATCCTACAAATCATTTTCACTTCACAATTCATGGTAAAATGGAAACGAAAGATACTTTATCTTCGTGTTCTAATTCGGAAGAACAACAAATGCAACAAATTCAAGACAAAGCAAAAAAAAGTTGCATGGTAACTTTTTGATGACTTCATTCACACCTCAAGCTTCTTTCAAATAACGACTTAAAAGGAACTCGAACCGAGTGTGGATTCAAACGCGCATTTGCGACACTCTTTGGTCAAGATGTTAAGACTTTTACAGGCACAATGTTCCTAAACATGGATCAACTAGAAAAGCAATTTGACAAAAAAGAATTTCAAGAGATTGAATCCATGGCTGCTTTTAAAGTACTCGAGATACAGTTTCAGATGTTCATCAAGTCACGGATTTATTTGGATGATGAATATGTTGTAATGACACGCAATTACTTTCTACAATACACTCAACTCAAGATTTGAGAATTCCATGATACATTGATCCAACACATGGAATATGTTAAAAAGTCGATTAATAAAAGAGCACTGCATAAAAGAGAGTATGACAGCAGGGTGAATGAAATACAGATGTAGACAACAGAGGAAAAGGTTGATACGAGTAAAGCACTAGATGCTAGTTTGGTTGACATAGAAAGCAGTGTGACAAAATCAAAAGAGCAGGATACAAGCAGCAGCTCAATGAATGATGCACATGTTGATAATGCAGATATCAAACCTATATATGATGAAGAGCCAATGGCTGAGGTACAAACGATTGCTGAAATCAATGTACTTGCTACAAGACAACAGCATACTGAGCAACCTGAATTCAATAATGAAGGAGAGGTTGACCAGAATACTGAACAATATCATGACACATTTCCTTTGCATGCTAAATTAAATAATAACCAAAAAACTAAACTCTTAAATCAATCTCTCGAGTCTGAAAATATTTGTCTCAAAAAGACCATTGCCGAATTTCAAAAAGATTTTTTAAGAATGGAAGCACATTGTGTTAATCTTGAACTTAAATATCAAAATCAAGCTTTAAAAGAAGGGCAAGATGGTCAATTTTCAAAAGTAAAAAGTAATGAAGCCAAGGTTAAACATGACATAGATGTAATTGAAACAATAAACATTGAATTGGAATTTCATATTGCCATTTTTGTATTCTTAAAAAGTATAAAAATCAAGGGTATATATTGCCATTTTTGTATTCTTAAAAATATAAAATGAAATATTTTTGTATAAATTATAAAAATATATATAAATATTATAAGACTTGATTTTATTAAAACCTGACACATTTGTCATTATTAATCATCTATCGACGCATTATAAAACAATTACATATTTAACGTAACTTATCATCGACTAGCTTTTGAAGAAACTTAAAATCTTATCGTATCACGTTACTAGGGAATTTCATGTGAGGGGTTTCATTTGAGTATACGTTTTGATGAGTTTGCTGGATTTACGATTTAAAGTGTCCTAGCTCCTCAAACGTTTACTGCATGACCTCTGAATTATGATAGCCCGAACAGTGATACAATATTTCCATAAATTAATAAATCAAAGTAAGATGTATGTTAAACTTTATAAAGTTTTGAAAACATAAACAATCACACTAAGACTTGACATATTACCCTCAGGTTACGTGACGAGGCCGTTACTTTCATTTCATATACTTTTGCCATCAATCAGATTTCCCTGTTAAGGTGAGTTCATAGCCTCGCATTTTAAATCTTTTGAATACTTTATAAACCCGCGAGGGGGATACATGCTTAAACCATGAATGCAAGTGTTTTTCCAACTGTATGCTATCCAGATATATTATTGCCTAAGTACCTTCCAGTGCCACTATTTCCATATCATGAAACATTAATTACTTGCGAGTAAACGCAAATATTATGGATAGATCTATTGGGGGTGATGACTCCTGTTGGTATACCCGTTCATGGGGTAACCAAACGCACTATATTTGACTTAATGGGTAACCTTGGCAAGTTACCTTTCCACAGGGACATTTGTTCCTCAACCAATGTCACTACGGTGATTTTCATGTTAACGTATTGATGTCATGAGCTTAGGGCAATAATACTGTTTTCTATGATAATTGTACTCATTGAAATTATTACTATCTATGGGTGTATAACAACGTAACCCACTGTCTATGATGACTTGTATTCAACTATTTATCATAAACCTATGAATTTCACTCAACCATTGTGTTGACCTTTTTAGCATGTTTATCTCAAGTAATTGAGCAACTTATGGCACGAAGTGGCACGGACTTGAAGATGGATAAATTGTTATCATTCAAACTTTATGTTTCTAGATTTTGGGACCTCTTTTTGTAAAACTCTGATGAATAAATAAATGATAACAAATTTTTCCAAAACGTCTCTTTATGAGTCATTTTCTATGATTATGTCTGTTGATCCATGAAGTAATACCCCAGATTAGCTTCCGCTGCTATATGTCAAAAATAGGGGTGTTACAGTTAATGCATACCTAAAATCGTATTTAGGGTTTGGTATTTATAGCCTCTAAAAATTAGTCGATATGACGTATTGAAAGGTTCAATGCAGTGTATTGGGGTTTCTGGGCTTCCTGATTATAATATTCGAGAATATTCTTAAGCTGTCTTCAATACGGCGTATTAAGATTTTGGATACGAAGTATTGCCCTATACGAAGTATTGAGGCTTTGGATACGAAGTATTGACCAATATGGAGTATTGAGGTTTTGGATACGAAGTATTGACCACTATGGAGTATTGAGGCATTTATATACGGAATATTAGGGTCTTCTCGTCCTGGATGTCTTTGATGAAGTTAGGGCATGGATACGTCGTTTCTTCTTGATGGATACGGCGTATTGATGTAAAATCAGTTGGCTCTTCTTCGTTAACTAAAATATTATATACGGCGTATCGTTGATATGGATACGGCATATTCTTTAAAGTCAGGCAATGGTCTTTAAGTTCGTCAAAGTCTTGGATACAGCGTATACTTCTAGAATGATACGCCGTATAGGTTGTCCGAATTAGTAGACTTTCTTGAACTCTTCAATTATGCTCCATAATGCGTGCCTTTTCACTAACTTTCACCATATGCTTGATATTTACTGCAAATAATAAATATAATCAATTAAGTATCAATTCTTATATAAAAGAATGTAAAACAAGCAATAAAGATAAGATAAATGATGCTATAAAATAGACGTTATTTGATGTCATCAAATATCCCTTCACTTGAATCCTATTTGTCCTTAAGTAGACTTTAGAAAACTTATGAAAATGTATCCTAACCAAAGTCAAGGATTTTTCTTTTAAGCAATTTTTTTGTTCAATCACTAGTACACAACCAAACACATCGCGGAATAGGAAAATGAAAACACTCAAATCACTTAACTAATCTGGTAACATTTAAGTAATTCGCTCAATTGCTCGTATTCTATCATAAGCTTGGCAAAGATACACATCTCTACCACTAAAGCTAAGGAGTGACAAGTTTACAAAGGTAAATTGGGTTAAGGTTTTAAGGGTTGATCATTCTTTCTAATCTCTATCAATACCAATATTCCAGAAAATGTGACAAAATCACATATACATATCCATAACGATGGAATAGACATATGTGATTGCTCGATCCTTAACTCGAATAAGCTAAAGAGTAGGACTAGTAATCTTTACCAATAGTCATAAACCAACAAGGGCGACAAAATCATATATACACATCCATAACTATGGAATAGACATACATGATTGCTCACTCTCTCATTCGAGTAGAACCAAAGGTTAGGATGAAGAATAATAAAGGGTAGTGGATCTTCTAATCCTTTCACCAAAAGTAATACACTAACAAGGCGTACAAAATCACACATACACATCCATAACGATGGAATAGATACATGCAATTGCTGTCATCCTCATTCGAGTAAGACCCAAGGTTACGGATTAGGAAAAGGAAAATAAATGTTGTTAAATAAAAAGAACAAAATAAATAGATTAAGTTGAAACAAATAAGGTACATTGTTGCTAGTTACTTTCCCGATCGTACCCATGAAAAAGACACAGAATCATAGACATAAATGTCTTGATCATAGATCAACAAAAACAACCTTAGTGGCGTTCTCGTAACGACCAACTCCTAATCGTCCATAATATACATACTTTACAACAATAGTGGTGATATCGACCACTTTATACAAAATGATACATTGTTGGTTTATTTCGACCAACATTACTCTACATAATCATTTTTTTGTATTTTTTTACTTTTTTCGATTTTTTTAAACAAACCACTACGAATTTCGGTGTATTTTCACCATATCACGACCTTAATAAATTCGGATAATTCATCCATAATCCTCCATACTTCGGATATATAAAAAATAATTGTGAAAGTAGTAAAACACACTGAAAAATTAACACTAAAAATATGCACTACTTTCACATTCATATTGCATTGTGCAATTTTCCCGACCTAACCGTAGATAGAAAATTCACACACGTACCCAATTGCATTGTGCAATTTTCCCGACCTAACAGTAGATAGAAAATTTTGCATTGCGACACGGGAAATACAATACTTTACACAAAATCAACTAGTAACCGATTAAGGACTTAATCTAATAAGGTAGACTAAGGTGTAAAGGTGTAACAAAAAAAGATTTGGTGTAAGAAAAGAATGGAATGGCTCAGCAGGTTTTTCTAAGGGTATCTTACTCTAAAAATGAGAGTAAACAAAAGGGTTTATATGGGGGTTAACTAACCAGTGTAGTTAGTTAATATCACAAGATATAAAGGCTTTTTGGTGAAATCCTAGAAATTTACCAGTTTAGACAAGTCACTCCATCTATTTAAAATAGTAGTTATTATTGTGGTCTCGAGTAGATATACCAAACCAAGTTTAAAGGTTTACAACATCACCGGCACACTCATATTTTTGTGGAATTTAGGAGTAAAATTGAGGGAAACGGAAAGGCTAAATTCTCACAATATCTAACAAGGGTTATGTGTGCGGGTTATGTAACTAATAATTTTACAAAAGTATGCTAAAAAAAATTAATTTTGCCATAATTTAAACACTTTATTGTGAAAATATGGACAAGTGAACGTTCTAATTCTCCTCTCCCCACTTGAGATATACAACGACCTTGTTGTATACATATAACATTAAGGACAAAAAATTAAAAGAATTAGAACGAGAAACTCCCCTAGGATTTGCTCAGTATGATCCTCCATGTTGCGTTTATGAGCAAGAATGTGTGTTGTAAATGCGGGTCTGTATGCCAGCATGACTACAACACACAGAATTCCAGAATATAAATACTCCACCAAAGTCATCATTTTCGTTCAGTAGGGTCCAGTATAAGATATAATAAAAACCAATGCAATTCTATCTCCGGTATTTGACGGTTAGAAAACAAAAATGAAAAAACTATACAGGAAGTCGATATTCCGTATCCTAAAACCAGGATATGCCGTATTGAGACCTGTAAAAAGTATCTGAGGTACGGGTCAGATTGTTAAATACGCCGTATCATATTCATGAATACGCCGTATATATAATCTGACAATAATGTTTAAATGTAGAAAATAAAAGACTGGATAACGTCCAAACCTTCAATACGTCGTATACATTAAGATTAGATACGTCGTATTGAGTGTCTGAGAAGACAGACTTGAAAAAAAATAAAAAAATAACATTCCGGATTGTCTCCCGGCAAGCGCTTTTGTTTACAGAAAAGTCTTTAAGTTAGACTTGCTTCAGCTGAAGTCCCATCCTTATAAAAACAACTTGGGGTCGAACGGGATGCCAAATGGCACTTATTAATTTTCAAAAAGATTTATTAGCATCTCTTCGATAAGATCATTCCAAGTCACGATATTAATACCTAATTCTTTGATAAAAGTTTTAGTTTTGAAAAATTTACTGATCGTATCATGACTTGTTTTCTAAAGTTTATTTGACCCTTATGTATCGATACTTATTACATCAGGTAATGGTTTGACATATATATCCCTCAAAGTCTGTTTGATATCGATTTTATCATCATCCTTGTTCGAATCCGATTTTAAATCATTGATAGAAACTAATTTATAAGAAAATGAGTTTTTATCATAGGAAAAAGTGTAATCTTCATCATCAGATTCATCAAATGATATCATGAAATCAAAATCAACCTTGTTAAAATGATGAGCACTTACCATAGGCTCAGATGAGACTTCCGGTTCAGATGTCAGAGCATCTTTGTAGACAATGGCTGGGAACTCATTCTCAAAATCTTTGAAGTAGTCGATATCTTCAAAATACATGACCTTACCATATGTAGTAGTTTCCCAGTTAAACTCCTGACCCAGCCTACGTGCTTTTTCAGCTTCAAGCTGAATATATTCTTCCATAGTGATATCGGGGTCGTCCATTTCTTGTAATAAATTGGCTAGGAAAGAAAAAGGTCAAATAGACTAATACGCCGTATTCAGTAAACTGAATACGCAGTATTGATGTTTGGAGTCGAATACGTTGTATTGGTTTAGAAAAATTTTATACGCCGTATCCAAGAAGTTGAATACGTTGTATTCAGTATTCGACTCAAAAAATTACACAAGACTGTAATAATGCAAAAAACAGACAAACACACAATATGCAAAATATACAATGCAAAAATCAAACACACAAAAAAAACACACAAATATGCAAATTAATCTAAACTAAACTAAATCAAAACTAAAACACTAATAAATAAGAATTAAACAGCTTCACTCCCCGGCAATGGCGCCAAAAACTTGATGTGTCGTTGTGCGTAGGTAATATTTATTATCAAGTTTTACTATTTATATTTTGCCGACTTTACCTAAAAATAAAACTAATGGGCAGTGTACCCGATCAGTTGTAGCTTCGTTGGTAAGTAGGGTGTCAATCTCTAAAAGCGAGAGCGTTAATCCTTAATTCTATCAGTATTTTAGTTATCAAAGTTAGTTCTAAATTATTATATTCTATGTTAAACCTAAAACTAACGCAAGGGGGGTTTTCAGCCTGAGAGAGTGGCACGAGTTTTAGGTTTCCTAAGCTACTTTTAATGACAATAACACACATAAGATGATAGTCAAAAGATAGAGAAGCGGTCAAGCCTAATGTAAGGAAAACATATTAGCCAGTTTAATCTAATAATACTTGATTGTCTATTCGTGCAATGATTGTATTAATTTGTTGGTGGTATATCATTCCAAAGTTAGGTGGAACTTCTCCCTAGACTCGAGGTTTGTCGCTAGTTAATCCTGTCATAATTAACCTAAACCCGTATAAAGCTCACACCGTTGATTATAATCTATCTAGGAAACTATATTGGTGGTTATATTGAATCCTAGCTCATGGAGGCTTTATTAACTTACTGCTTAATGGAAATTCATATACTAGTAGTCCACGCCCACTTAACTACCTATGGAAACAGGACGTTATGTGTAGTCCTAAGTCACCGGCTTAGTCTACCTATCCCCTTAACCGTAGATCAAAACAGGGCTTTCTATTGGTGATCTTATTAGTCTAGCTATATAAATAAGAGTTATGTGCTTCTATCCTGGACTCTTAGCCTATGCCCACACAACACTAAAGTTGCAGCGTATTAAATATGTAGGACTAGACCCAGTTGAATGATAGGTAAAACACATAATTAGGCACATAAATAGGTATGCAGTGATAACCATAAATAACATGCAACGAATAAAGAACAATTGATATAAAGACTGTAGAAAACTAGAAGGAGGGTTGAATAGTTTACCGCTTTTTAATTAAAGGTTTTGAATTTATTTGTAAAATTTTAGATTCGACTTTTATGTGAATTCAACACTTGCATAATATGAACAATATATTTATCTAAACAATCAATAAAATGATATGAGAAAGTAATGTAAGACAAGAGATAAGAGTAAGAACAATCAAACCACAACACAAGGATTTATAGTGGTTCGGTAACGAAGCACCTCTTCGCCCTAACTCTAACTCTTCCCCCCCGAAGCACCAAACTCGAGAGTATTTCTTCACTATGTCAAACAAACTCCCTTAAGGAGGAGAAAATCATACACAACGTGCTACAAAACACAACACAACACCGAATTATGACACAAAGCTAAATGATCGAGTTCTAAAAACTTAAGCTAGAACCAATCTATCACAACACAAACTATTCACAATATCACGACTGGTTCACAACTTAAACAAGAACTTCATATTCACGACTTCGTATCACAACTTAACTAAAAAACTTAACTTCATTCAAACTTCAACCACGTCTACTTAAAAATCACAACTAATCTAACCCTACTTTGGTAAGATCCTTAACCACTAATTAATATACTTACAAAGATCCCCCTCCCCAAGTCTAGCTTACTATTAAACCACACAAAATATCAAATATAACAATTAATTTACAAATATAAAATATGGTCTGCAACAAGATTGCATACAAACGGGGGTGTAAATCTTCTTCACTTGATGATGAAAAGTAATTCTTGCTCTTTGCACTTGATGAATTAAAGCTTGGATCACCCTGGAAACAAAGCTTTATGATTAAATGATCAAAGGATTTTAGATAGGATATGTGGGATGTTTTGAGCAGTAAAGAAATGGAGTGCAAAAGGTGAGAAATTATTGGGAAAAGTCCAGTATTTATAGGACTAAACTGGGGAGCGTCTACCTAGGTCTTCCCCTTAAATAGTGGCGGTTGCCCCTTAATTTTAAGGGGGGACCCCGACCGTATATTTAAGGGGGCCGCCCAAGACTAGGGCTTCCCTAGTTTGTCTTTTGTGTAGGGGGAATTTTCTGGAACTTTTTAGCCGTTTTAGGTCCGAAAATTTTAATTTCAAAATGTTTATTTTGAATAAAACATTTCTTTTAATTGTAGAAAATGTTTTGTAATGTTTTAAAAATGTTTACAACATTTTATAAAAGTGTGAGGTTGAATAAAAATTTCCTTTGATCATAAAATGCATTAAGCATTTATTTATTCATACCTTTAAGTGATGTATTTGTTGAAATGAGAATTTACTACTAATTACTTGTTTACGTTTAATTTTACGTTGAACGTTTTTATATTTTGTGATTATCAAAACGTAAAGATGTGAAAAAATATTAGTAATGTTTTTAGGCATTATATTTTATCAACAATCTCCCCCTTTTTGATGATTATAAAATTTAAACTCATTAAATGTAAAATTATTTTTAAACAAGTATTTAGTGAGTTTCATGTCATTTCTCCCCCTTTTTGTAGAATCAAAAAAAAGAACATCGAGCAAGAAATTGCTAGTATAAATCGACGAATAAATCACCCCATTGTGTGTGCTCCTTCTCGTCGAAGGGGCACCAAGGAAACAAGCTATGGTTCTTGCTACAAAACTGAGTTAGAACAATACAAATATTTCTAACATGTAGCAAGAAGGAAAAATATGGCATACTAGTAATGCAACCAACAATAATCATCCTGAAGTAAAATAGTGTGTAAACACACTCATGCATACATAAGGAAAATAACATGGTACATTCATGGAATTTTTAAACTACAAAGAGTCCTATAACTAGTAAAGCTCCGTAGGACTTGCTTGCAAAATGGTGGATGGACAATTATTTTGAGAAACTAAACATAGAGTATGTTTAGTTTGGTGAAGATGGTGGAGGTGGTGGGATGATGGTTGTTGGTGGTTGTGAGAGCATATGTTCAATATATGAAAACATATATTGGAGTTCATCTCTTAACCCAAATATGAGAGTACGATTGTGAATGCAACACAAGCATGAATCTCCATGTGCCTCAAGAAGGTTCCAAGGAATGGGATGACCAAAGATAGGTGGTGAAGGTGATGGAGTATCAAATTGGACATCAAGTGGGGTGATTGGTGAAAGGGTGAGAGTGATGTCCATTGATGCATTTTCTTGAGTTGGAGGTGGTGGAGAAACTCTTGGAGGAGGAGATGTTGGTGAGTTCAAGTAACCATTGGGTGAAAGTGATGTTGATGAGGTTGGTGATTTGGGTATGTAGTCAATTGAGGATGAGGAAGTATCTTTGGTTGATGGTGTTTTGGAGGGTGCATTAGGAGCACTAGGTGATGATAGTTGAAGTGTGGGTGATGGAGTTTTTGTGTCATCATGGGTTAAATCCACAAACAATTGTTTTGGTGGAATGATGTTGATTTTTGGTTTCTTGGAGGCTTTGGAAATGGAGGCTCTAGTGGATGCCATGGATGTTGATAATGGTTGATGAATGATGAAGAAGATGGTGTGTTGGAGATGATCATTTAGAGGGAATTTATGGGAAGGAAATGGTTTGAAAATGGAATGAATTTGAACTAGTTTAAATTATTCCAAATTGTGTTTGAGCATTCTGGGCAAAGATAGCTGAGACTAGGTAAAAGATGGTCAAAAAGCATAAAAATATTATTTTACCCGTGAAATACTAGAGCGATCCCCTTAAATAGGGGATGGTCCCCTTAAAATTAAGGGGGTCGCCCATGTTGAATTAAGGGGGCCGCCCTCTGTTGGTTCCATTTTTCACAGAAAAATGATTTTTCTCAAATTTTTGTAAGAGTATTTATGTTTTGGTGGTTTATTTGCAGCAAGCCCTATTGAGTTTTATGAGCATATTTAATCATATAACATGTAATAAACACATTAAATTATGAAACCCAAGTGGCACAACTAATTGATTTAATAAAACAACCAAATGTTTAAGTCATCATAGCAAACAAGTACCTAAAAATAACCAACATATAAGTCTTTCCTAATACATCGGATGATCACCACACAAGTTGTTAATAACATACACATAATGAAGTTAAAAATTATCTTAAACTACACTTATCCATCTAGCTCACTTCAATCCTATGTCTTTATTTCTTCGTCTTGCTAAACACTCCTTTAGTGCTTTCCAAATGATTTGAAACCTCCGTGCATCTCCTTATGCATTTGTTACGTTTGGTTGAGCAAGACGGTTTGTCGTTCAAAGAGAGTTTCATCGGTTTGTTCGGAAGTGGAAGGCATTTGGTAGTTGAGAGGATCAAGAGAGTTAAGGTAGGTGGTAGGAGATGGAGTACTTGCACGAGAAGTTTGGACATTATCATCATCATCATCATCATCGTGTTGATGAGATGACATGCCTTGATGATGAGAAGATGAAGAAGATACGAAATGACGTGCCTTGCCACGATCACTTCAAGGTCGTCGAGTTTGTTTTAGGGCAAGAGGACGCATGACTCGATCAACAATGCCATAAATGCCATTTTTAAGATGAGGATATGTTTCCATGACGTGTCAATAAAGACGAGTAAGAAACATGCCATACGGAAGATTTACGGTTGGAGTATATCTAGCACATTAGATTCTTTTGACGAAAAAATAAGCAAGATTATATTGTTCTTCGGCAATAACACAATACAACATGTGAGCAAGACAAGCGGGAAGATGATCCCGATGTCCTCCTAGTCTGAACACATTTTCTCTAATGATCTCTTCCCATTGCTTCATGTTAGGGCTTAATTCTTTAGTGAGAATTTGATTTGGATTGAGAGAGACCGTTTGACTTTTAATGGTACGGTCTACCATGACACGTTCCAATTTAAGAAGTCGACGAATGTCATCGGGAGTCGGAAGATCGGTGCAATATGGTCCCTCGGTTTCTTAAGAATACCCAAGAGATGCAAGATCCCATTCGTTTGTAAAAACGGCTTGACCATTGTATGGAATTTTGAGAATTTGACCGAATTGAGCGAGAGTAAGAGTTATGAATTCATTTTGAATCATAAAGGAGATAACAAGGTAACCATATTCATCGGTTTATACCGTGACTTGGCTATAGAAGTCTAAAATAAATCTTGGAACAATCGGTTCGTTGATCTGAAAAAGACAATTGAAACAAATGTTAGTAAAGAGACGCTCGATGTTGTTGGATTTGTAGTAAGCTTGATCAACAACACGACCTTTGTGAATGTTGCGGTTTTAATAGGCTTGTAGAATTGGGCAATAGTAAGGGAGATGCCGGGAAATTTTGGATACTTTTGGGATGTAGGATTTAGTGAGAGATATATCGGTGGTAGTAGTTTTTGGCATTTTTGTCACCTAAACAAGATATCAACAAAATAAAAATGGTACAAAAGAAAATAATAAAGAAAAAATAAAGTGACGTTTTTGACAAATGTGGGACAAGGATCACTAAAAGTAAAAACCTAAGAAGTGATCCATATGTTTCTTAATTTATTTTTGACTTAATCTAGGATGTCAAAGAATGAGAAAAGTTCCATAAGTACATGGTCTAAAAAAACAAACTGTTTCATCTCGTCCATCCATTTTATTTCCCTCTAATGGTTTATATTAATTCTTATTTTAATTTAATTAAAAACCCACTTTTATCCTATTTTTTAAAAATTAAATATCTCACAAACCGTTAATCGTTACGCAAAACGAAATATATACCACGCGACGAGAATTAAATCAACTTTCTATAGAGGGGCACTTCTATATACTTTCGACGAACTTTTTTTTCGATTTTTTTTTCAGTAAAGTCTGAAAAAATACATGTGATTGTGATACAAATCACATGTGATTTTTTCAGACGTGATTGAAAACAAAATTCAAAAAAAGAGTTCGTCGAAAGTATATAGAAGTGCACTCTATAGAAAGATAAAAAACAATACTTGTCGCGATACTTTCAACAAATTTTTTTTCCGATTTTTTTTCAATCACGTCTGAAAAAAAAATTCAAAAAAAAAGTCGTCGAAAGTATATGGAAGTGCCCATTTATAAAAAGATTAAAAAAAATACTCGTCGCGATACTTTCGACGATCTTTTTTTCCCATTTTTTTCAATCACGTCTGAAAAAATCACATGTCCTATAACTACGGCTATCATTGTAGTTATAGAATTCCTAGACCAAACTAAGAATCATGAAAATAAGTAAAAATACCTAATTTTGATTAAGAACAAAATTGGATGAAATTAAACAAAAAAAGGTTGAAAAATCTTACAATGGATGTTGTTGATTGACTTGTTAGTAATTTCCCTTGAGATTTTTTGTTGATTGGTGATTTGAGGTTTGTTTTGGTAGTTAGTTTTGGTGTTGGGTTTTTCGTTCACAGTAGGTAGAGAGAGAAGGGAGAAGAAAAAGTGGTGTTTGGTATATAATTTCGACATAAAGGGGGTGTTTGTTTTTTCAGATAGGCGGTCCCCTTAATTAATTAAGGGGGCCGCCCATTTCATACGGTCGGTCCCCTTAATTTTAAGGGGGCCGCCCTCTGAGAAAAAAAAATCTTCGATTTTTGGCCAGTTTTTGTGAGAATGATTATTGACAATTATTTATTACACAATTTGTTTATTTTTTTTCTTTAATTAAAACGTTTTTTTGATTATTTCGGACCGAGATAATCAAAACGTCAATTTCGAGGAGGTGGATTTAGAGGATTAAATTTCTCTGCAAGAAGGTGGGATTAATTTTTCAAAATGACAATTATTTCATATTCGATTTGAGATGAGACAAGAAATGGATAGCAGAAGATAATGTAATAATACATACGGAGTTGAAAATTTAACAAGTTGATTCCGATAGACGTAGATGATGGTGGACATGTCTCGAGGCTGATCGTCGAGGTCGAAGGGAGTTTGTTTCATCCATAGTGTGTCTATGATCTTCATGCGACTAATCCTACTTCTATGTTAATTGTTAACCATTAGCTTGCTCTTCTTCGTCTACGTGAGTTTGCTATGTGGTCATAGAAGATTTCCATTTTGTAGACGTATAACAATAATCTACATGAAAGAATAGTTATAGTGAACTAATCTCTATTCAAAGCTAGAAATCAACAATAGGTATTCTAGAGATACATTATTATATAAGAGCTTATTACACTTCATCGATCATATGTCACATAGACATTTACTTCTATTATCTATATTCACGAATACGACAGTGAGGCCAATACCTCTAGTCTTTAGAATTATCTTCATTAATGTCTTCATGATGTAAATGATAAGGGTTCATGGGAACTTTATCATGAATTCCTTAATCCGGAGACAAAGAATGTTTGTAGAGAGCAAACTACTTAAAGGTTGTGATGGCTTAGCCATTTGGTCCCCAACGTTTCATGTATCCGAAGTTATTGTTTCCGCATATGTTTTGCATTTGATTCGCAAACCTCATGCCGATGAGCATCTTCCACAATTGAGTAAAGCTTGGTTGATGTGGATGATTCCACATTGTCGTGATTAGTGTTTAGAGTAATTTGGTCTACCTTGGTCTCTCCTAGGTTGAGGTGTTTTGGAACGAGGATGAGAGTTTTCATTTCTTCTCGGAGGAGGTGTTTTAGACCTCATTGTGGGTTTAGTAAATCCGACTCTGGGTTTTAAGGAGGGTTTGTAAAAACGTTTTACCTCATCATCATTTGCAATAGGAATTTTAGTATTATTTATAAGTATAAATTTTGGGTTTGATTCTATCAATTTTTCTTTCGACTCAACTTCTTGGGCTTTTACAAACTTTACTTGTTTGGTTTCGCTAGGTGATCCTTTGGTAAAATTAAAACCTAACCCGGATTTATCCGAAGGTTTCTTTGAGAAGAATTATTTTCTTAAGTGAGTGACTATCTATCATTAAATTGATTCTAGCCCCTAGATATTTCCTGCACTTAAACTTCTCTTTTTTTCAAAGCTTTGAGGTCTTTGACATAATTTACATTCTTCAATTACTTCCTTACCTTTTTATAACTTAGATAATTTATCTCTTAATTCTAGTGCTTCATTTTCTAATTCTACTTTAGCTTGTTTTAAAGTTTTATTTTTAGCCATGACTTTTTTAGTCATTAATTTGGCATAGTACTACTAATATTAACGAGCTAAATGTCAATTTTCGTCTAGTGATGATTGGTCATCACTAAAGTATTCGGTTTCGAAAGTACCTCATTGGAAGCTTTAGCCATAAGACACTTTTCGTCATTTGTTTTTTCATCTTCATCTTCGTCGCTATCACTCCAAGATCCTCCAACAAATGCTTTTTGGTTTTGATATCTTGGATAGTTTTGGACAATCTCGACGAGATGATTGGATCACCACACTTAAAGCTTTTTATTTCGCCTTTTCCTTTTTTGTCGTCTTTATCTTTCTTTGGGAATGATTTTCTCTCTTCAATATGGTTGTCTACGAATCGTCCTCTTCTTTTGAAGAATTTCTTGAAGTCTCTTACGGCCATGGCGCTATCTCTTCATCTCACTATCGAGGTTGAGCTATCGTCATCCTAGATTCTCTTTCTGCTTTCAAGGCAATAGATTACTTTGTTCTTCTTTTACTTTTGACGGTTTCGAAATCTTTTAATTATTTCTTCATCAACCATTTAAATTTCCAATAAGTTCGTCAAGTACTAGAGTTGTTAGATTATTTTATTCTTTAAATCGCCCGTGACTTTCAGTACAATTTAGGTGGCAATGACCTAAGACAATTTCCCTAACACAATTCTTGCTCAGAAATACTTCCATCAAGTGCTTATAGGATAGTAATAATTAGTGTTAAATTTGCAAATGCATTATTATTGATTCCTCTTCGGAATATGAATTTTTTCATATTGTTGAACAAGATGATCTTATTTTGTTAGCTTTGACTTGATTTATTACCTTATCGTAGTGCTAACAAAGTATCCCAAATTTCTTTTGCGGTTTGACACATAAAATTTCATTCTTATTCTTTGGTGGTAGAGCATTATAAATTTAAACATTTTGGCTTCATTATTTTTAGCAAGTTTCTTTTTAAGATCATCGTTTTGTTTATGAAAAGGTACAATTTCATCCTTTTTAGTTTCGGGATTATTTTGGATAGGAGGAAAATCACCATCGGTAATAACATGCCAAAAAGATCTAGATCTTTTGACTTCACATAGGTTTCGAATCTATTTTTCCAATAAATAAATTCATCATTTTCAAATAGTGGAGGTCTTTACATAGATTCCCTTCTAAATATTTTTCTGATTACATAGATCGATTCAAGTTTTAAAATACAATTTATTTTAAAAATATTGTTTAGCGTGGCTCTGATACCAATTGTGGAAAAACTAGAAGGGGGGGATTGAATAGTTTACCGCTTTTTAATTTAATGTTTTATGTTTATTTATGATAAAATTAGATTCGAATTTTTAGTGTATTTCAAAAAAACCTTGCACAATATGAACAAATATAAATAAGTAAGAGTAAATAAAGGAATAAGAGATAAGAGTTGGAAAGATCAAACCACAACACAAGGATTTATAGTGGTTCGGTTACGAAGCTCCCTCGTCGGCCTCTACTCCACTCCACGGCAACCTAACTCGAGTGTTTCTTCACTAGGTCAACAAAACTCTCTTATGCGGAGGAAAACCGTACACAACGTTTTGCTACACCGATTTACCGACACAAAGCGAATATGATTATAATTCTTAGCTAGAACTTATCTATCACAACATAATCTTCACAAACTTGTTCACGACTTCACAATACTTAACGAATTCTTCACAACTTCAAGACTTTTACAACTTCACGACTTTACTTCACCACACTACTTATATCACAACTATCTAACACTACAAGGAAAGATCACCAAGATCTAACTATGCTTACAACAATCACCAAAACCTAACAACTTCACAACTTTACAAGATATACAAATGATTTACAATTTATGATATGGATGCAACAAGATTGCAATATAATACAAATATCAAATATACAATTAATTTACAAATATGTGATATGGTTGCAACAAGATTGCAATACACACTTGAGGTGTAATACTTCTTCACTTGATGATGAAAGTATTCTTCTCTTGCACTTGAGGAATTAAGCTTGGATCACTTGGAAACAAAGCTTTATGATTAAATGATGAAAGGATTTTAGAGAGGATATGTGGGATGTTTTGATCAGAAAGAATGAGTACAAAAGATGAGAAAATTGTGAGGAAAAGTCCAGTATTTATAGGACAAACTAGGGGAGCGTCTACCTAGGGGCGTGTATTTAAGGGGGCCGCCCAAGACTAGGGCTTCCCCAGTTTATCTTTTGTGCAGGGGGGATTTTATGGAACTTTTCTAGCCGTTTTTGGTTCGAAAAATTGAATTTCAAAATGTTTATTATGAATAAAACATTTCTTTTAATTGTAGAAAATGTTTTGTAATGTTTTAAAAATGTTTACAAAATTTTATAAAAGTGTGAGGTTGAATAAAAATTTCCTTTGACCATAAAATGCATTAAGCATTTATTTATTCATACCTTTAAGTGATGTATTTGTTGAAATGAGGATTTACTACTAATTACTTGTTTACGTTTAATTTTACGTTGAACGTTTTTATATTTTGTGATTATCAAAACGTAAAGATGTGAAAAAATATTAGTAATGTTTTTTAGGAATTATATTTTATCAACAAAGACAAATCAAAAAGTTATATTATCATAAACATGGCTAATACCTAAAGGTATTAGCCGATAGTCATTGTAACAATACAAGAAATCATAGATGAAATATTAAACATAATGCTAACCGAACGCGTATAGTAGAGTGTAGAGATTACAAAGGTTTTCTCATGGATTGGATCACTTTGCAGGACCTTCTTGGCTTCTTTTTCGTCTGGAAATCGAACTTGACAGTTAATGCATACCTAAAATCATATTTAGGGTTTGGTATTAATAGACTCTAAAAATTGGTCGATACGGCGTATTTAAAAGGTTCAATACGGCGTATTGGGGTTTCTTGGCGTGGGCTCCACGATTATAATATTCGAGAATATTCTTAAGTTGCCATCAATATGGCGTATTGAGATTTTGGATATGAAGTATTGCCCAATACGGAGTATTAAAATTTTGGATACGGAGTAGTGACCAATACAAAGTATTAAGGTTTTGGATACAGACTATTGACCAATATGGAGTATTGAGGCATTTGGATACGGAGTATTAGGGTCTTCTCATCCTGGATGTGTTTGATGAAGTTAGGGCATGGATACGGCGTATCATCTTGATGGGTACGGCGTATTGATGTAAAATTAGTTGGCTCTTCTTCGTTAACAAAAGTATTATATACGGCGTATCGTTGATGTGGATACGGCGTATTCTTCAAAGTCATGAAATGGTCTTTATGTTTGTCAAAGTCCTGGATACAACATATACTTCTAGAATGATACGCCATATAGGTTGTCAGAATTAGTAGACTTTCTTGAACTCTTCGTTTATGCTCCATAATACGTGCCTTTTCACTAACTTTCACCATATGCTCGATATTTACTGCAAATAATAAATATAATCAATTAAGTATCAATTTTTATATAAAAGAATGTAAAACAAGTAATAAAGACGGGATAAATGATGCTATAAAATAGACGTTATTTGATGTCATCACTAACCATAGAAGTAAAAGCACTTTGTGGTTTGGGATATCCTTCCTCAGTCTGATTAGGAAATTGCCATTGAAGATCACGACCGACTAGAAAGGTCATTAACTCTTCACTGGAATTTTCAGATAAATAATCATATAAATCACTAAATGAATCACTGTCTGAAAAAAGGGATATCAAAGGATGTATCATCATCTGATATAATTATCACTTCTGCAAAGATGTATAAGGATAGTGAGGCCAAAAAATTTACAAGGATATATTACCACAAAAAGTATAAGGATATATACACCTCAATAGTTTGAACAAAACTAATAAAAATTGGATATACTAATTTGAATACACAAAATTACATACCGATATACTATTTTGAATGCACAGAATTACATACTGAAATCAATACTAAGACAGACTTAAATTCAGTTAGTTATATTAACCATTATTCACTAAGAACTAAGGATATTTATTCACCAAGCAACCAAAGATATTCTATAGCCATGACTATATTTCCTTTTGCAAGATTATCAACTATGGATATAAGATATCCTAAGCTTTCATCATGTGGTTACTTATGCATGATAGATTACCAACACAAGACATAATTATGAAGTGGTACCTAAATAGAAGTATGAGTTGTGCTTTGGGTTCCAAAGAAAATGACAACCATGCTCACCTATTTTTCAAGTGTAAGTCTCTGTAAAGGTGTGGGATAAAGCTAGACAAAATAGTAAAATGATTGTTTGGGTAATGACTAGAACACTATACTGGAAGAACTGCTCAGTATGTGAAAGTGATAAAGAAAGCTCTCAAACAAGATAATGATGATGTGCTCCGTGAGATGGGGGAAATGTAGTCATTGCCTATTTTGAGATCCAACACCATTTTTTCCATTTCCAAGCATACCATACTGAACCAACTTTATCAAATTTACCTATTTTAGACTCCATTTCCAAACACACCATACCAAACCAACTCTGTTTATATTGTATTTACATTATGTTATGTATAGCTAACCATAGGATAAAGGAGAATTTGGGATTACAATGACTAAACAAAAAAACACTATTCTAATGAATATTTAGGTTGTCTTAGCAATCAATGTGCATTATCAATTTGCGTCATCATCAATAGAGATTAGATTAATTTGATTTGTCATCCATCCTCCTGTGGCAGTGTTTGGCAATTAGTGTGTATTATAACCTAAATTATTATACTTATAACAAAACTTACGACTATGACTACATTTCCCAATTATAATGTAAACTTGAAGCCCAAATGCAACAACCACCTCACATAGGGCAACAAGAACCTATCACAACTAGGCTTCATCATAGAACAAAATCATCTAGTTCAAGATCAATCCTCTTAGTAGATAACTACCAATTTCGTAGATAAGATAATCTATTCCACAACATTATCAATCCAACTGAAAAGGCAATACTACTAAACTGATCTCCACCAACATCAATATAAAAACTATATGTATATAACCTAAATTATCTCGACTTAATTATAAACAATCAATTGAAACATAAAAACTTATTAAACATTAAACTAGCCACCAACCTCTAACCATTTTGATTAACCGATTAAGGTTCTTAGTGGAATTAGGGTTCTTGGATGAATTAGTGTTTTCAAGATTATTGATTAATAGTTGAAGTTGATATTTGAAGTGCATTCACTAGTTGTTGGGTCTAGTAAATGTGTTTGAGGTTTAAAATTTAGTGTTATAAAAATGGTCCCTTAGGTGCTCTATGGAATGGAAAGGACGAAAGTGCACTCACGTGCCAGGCACATAGGGGGTATTTGACGGCAAAAACTAGCGTCCAAACGATCAAAGGACCGGTCAACTCATTTTGGACAACCACATGGATGATTGGTTTAATTAATTGCTCTTTAGGATGAAAGGTGCAATTATGGGCAAACTACAAAGACGATTTATGTAATTAATTCTTTATTTTATATATCTAAATCATGGTTGTTGAGATCCCGATCCTCATCTTAGGATCTTACATCTTTGCGATACTGCAAAGCAAAAACGATTCGGATCTTACATAGGATCTTTGCAAGCTTAAGATGTTATAGGATCCCGATCTTACACATATGATCTTAAGATCTAATCTGATCCGATCTTACTTTTCTCGGACCACAAACTAAAATACTACAAATTTATAGATTGTGTTTTGTACAATTTAAAAACCAACTTGTAATCCTCTTAAACATTTCATACTTATAATTTATGGAAACATTTTTATGAAATATTCATATAATTTGTGTTTAAAATAGATAATAATTTGTAAATTTGTATAATATTATGACAATCGAAAAATTTTCAGTTTTTTATTTTTACGATTTACTTACCATTTTCACTTTTTACGTTTACGTAATTTAATTAACGTGTAATCGGGAGATTTTCCCGCGTTTTGGCAAAAACATCTCCGGCCTTTAAATAAATGTAGTCTAGTCATGACTAACGTGAAACGTCTTTACGAACATATTTTCATATGCCGCGTGCTTTTATTTTACAAGTTACGTGAAATACTTACTAGTGCATCCCCATTTGCATGCATGCATGTGCATATATAGCTTTCCACCAAAAATTAAAAGATCTAGATAATTAGAGCTAGTCAAAAAATTAAAATTCAAAAATCTTGGTCCCCTCTCTCCCCTTGTTTTCATCCGACCTCGACAACACACATAAACAAACAACATGAAAATTGAATCATATGCAACTAACTAGTCCTTTCTTGTTTTCTAGTCTCTTTGTATTTTTCCCTAGTCCTTCCCAAATATTTCTCTAACAATTTTGTCTAATGTAAGCCTTGAACCCCACATAACCTTGGTATCCCATGTGCATGACTAGATAAGAAGGCCTTGTATATTCATTTCACACACACACACACACACACAAAACACCTACAAAAAAATTTGTTCTCCCTTTTCCTTCCTCTCTTGTTTTGGCCGAACAACACAAAACACCAAGGGTGTTCATTTTTATTAATTCTTTGAAGACTTGGCTTTACATACATAATAATAGTGTATTTGTGGTTTATTTGGGTCGATCGTAGAGTTATTCGAGTTATATACATACACGTTTTGGGTTAATATTCATCATTTCTTCTTCATTTTTGTAAGCATCTTCTCATCTTTTCTCTCATACATATTTCTTTTATACATCCATACATACATCACATATTCTTTCAAAATATCATCACCTATATTTATGTGAAATGTTTTCATAAAGTAACTAGCAAGATAAAATGGTTGTACAACTTTATTTTTAAGTTTATTCATGAACACATTCTTGTTAATAATGACCTTCTAGGTTAGCTTTATGAATATATATGTTGCAAGTGAGTATCTTTTGTGTTCTTGTAACAAATTAGGGTGGAAGGGATATTAGTCTTGGATATTTATTTGAGTGTTGGTAACATTAGTGGAAGGGATATAGGCTAGAAATGAAGTTGTTGTTTTCGGCTAAATATATGATGTAGTTTTAGTAATAAATACTTGTTGTCCGAATTTTCTATGGGGTATAACGGGCAGTTAAATTTATCTTTACTAGCTGAAACCTTAAAAATATGAAAGTATACTTAAATACGAATGCGTAGATATAAATTTTGTTAAAATCCGCCTTAAAACGAGTGAGTTATGACCAAATGAAGTTCGGGTAAAAGCTAGTAACTTTTCCAGCAAGACTGTTTTAAATACATTTTGTCCAGTTTACGTTTTCATGTTTTTGACCCATTTCGGGTGAAACTCATTAAAGAAAACTTGTAGAACGTGATTTTTCCTTGAAACGTCACTTTTGGCCATCCCGTGAATCCTTATAACGAAGGAGTTACGCCTTTGTAAAGTCGGACTAAAATCTGGAAATTTTATAAACTTTTTGCATGAATATTTCTATTAAAAGTGAGATGTTAGAAACATAAAATGAGGTTTTTGGGCGTTTTAGAGTTCGAATGAGCTATAAAATCCTTAACAAATATTGAAGTATCAGTTATATATTTTCCATACGCGTCGGAAGCTTTCAAAAATATTATTAAGTAAGAGAGATGGGATTTATTAATCTTGGTAAGTTAGAAATTACTTATAATAAATAAGATGATGAATAAAAATGGTAACTAGACTTTTGGTAAGTTACTTAACGTGTTTTAGGCGAGATTTAAATTAAGATGAAATATTTAGAAAATGAATAATGTGCAAGATTCCTAAGGTTGGGCAAAAATAGTAATTTTTATTAAAACGTCGAAACTTAATAAAAACTATATAACTTTTACGAGATCACATTTTGACTTATATAACTAAAAAGCAAACATGTTCGGGTGATGTAAACTTTACAAAAATCGCATATGCATCATTTCACTATTGTTTGTTTGCACCTAAAGTGCACTATATTTCAACTAGGTCGCGTTTAGGACTTTTGTGCTCGTTCTACACTTGTTGATTATTCTCGATTCACTACTTGCTAAAGGTGAGTTTATAGCCCTACTTTTTACTCGTTTTTACGAATACTTTACAAATCTCGGGGTGAGATACATTGCTTATTTTCTTTTGGACGCAAGTACTTATTATAAAATGTTTACGGATTCGCCTAAGTACCGATAACCCACTATTGCCCACTATCATGAACCATTAATTACGTGTTGTAAGCGCGAGTGTTATAGATAGATCTATTGGGATTAACATTCCCGTCTGGGTAATTAACACTTACTTGTATTGGAGGTACCAATCAAACGGGTGTATACCATGTTGGAACATTAGGTGGTCTATGGTTGGACACATACTCGGGCATTTTATACTTGGCATTTATTTGCTGCATAACATTTTTTAGCTTCGATGTCATGAGCTTAGTGCTATCGTAAATACCTTTTGTGATATTGTATGTGTTACAATAGTCATACTTTAATTAATATTGCGGTCCTTACTTAACGTTTTACCTTAAGCCTATGAACTCACCAACATTATTGTTGACATTTTAAGCATGTTTTCTCAGGTGCTTAAACTCGTAAGGACTATTTGAAGTGCATTGGGAGTCAGCATGCATCATGGATTTATCACATGAAATTTTGTACCTTATTTACTCGTTGATGTTATGAAAGCCAGTGCTGTTTACTGTTCAAACTCGAATATTTTTAATTCATATGTAAAACTATTTCTTTTAATTTAATTCAACGAGTAATAAATTTTCAAATGTCATTAGTGGTCGTTCGTCTTTGTACTTTGTGTTTGAGTATTTATGAAGTTACGCCCTCAGTTACCTATTCCGCTGCGACATATTTTAAGGGTGTGACAAATATTATAATAATTAATAAGAATATGACAATATAGTAGGATCTTAAAATCTCGATCCGATCTTCGATCTCGATCTTGCAAACACAAAAATGATCCAGGATAAGATCTCGATCTTCATAGCCTAATTGGAGATCGATAAGAAACGAGTAGAATGGTCAATGTTTAAAACAAATATAATAAAATAATTAAAATGGGTAAAAATAATATTAACTAGGTTTTAACACCCGCGCTCCGCGGCGGGGTGTTTGTCAAAAGAAGTATCAGAGAATGTTGCATTCCTTGGAAACATATATTTCTATAACTATCTACAACATAATAAGAGATTAGAGTTTTTATGGGGAATGCTAGTGTTAAATGAACAAAAGATCACAGTTACAAAAGCATGAGCCAAAACCATATTTACAATTTCACCCGTATCTTAGACCGCACTTTTTCTATGATCATTTAACATGTAAAACCTCGAAAAGTGAGAATAAGTAAAACTCTTAAAAATATATCAATTATCTCTTGCAACCCATTTAAATACTTTACTATAGTTGATTACCTAATTCTGGTTATTCAAAAACACACGAAACGGCTACCGATCTTTACATTGTGAACGCTCTCAGTGGCGAGAGTTTACTTCCATCACTTAGTAAATTCCTTGAACGATTCCTTAGTTTCTTTTTCTTTGGAACCCTTTCCAACTTTTAACCCCTTCCTTGGAAACATTTTGGAATTTCTTGTCTTCTAAATCTATCAAGTATTGCATCAAGTACTCGTCGTCAGGATCTGTGAGAAAAATGACATGCAAATGCAATGACAAGTTCATATAAAAGATTCTACTGAATTTGCAGAAATGTACCTTTAATTACTTAAATTTTAGGATACATAAACAAACTGTACCTCAACATTCTTCTTTTCAAGCCTCTCAATGAATTTGAAACTCAACATATTTGCTTATAATTTGAAAAATAGTTAGACCAAAGAGACAAATGCATGAAACATGCAGCAATATTAAAAAGCAAGTAATAAGATCATAACGATTAACCCTACATCAAGGATAAGTAAATTTGGTGGTTTTCTCTTCATCTATGCATGCAACAGCGCACAATTGCAATGTATGGATATGGTCCTACATAAATTGTCCCAACAATTCTTCTTTTATAAGTAAAATTCATACACTATTTATCTGTTAAAATAATTATAAAACAAACAACAAAGTATTCAAGTCACATAAATGGGTTGTTTAGCTAAGCTTATTATGGAGCTTATTTGCTTGTTGCATCTTGGTAAAGATATTAAGTTCTTTTAGGTGCTTGTGTAAAGCTAAGCAGCTTATGCTTATTAACCTACTGAGAAAGAACACAATTGTCCCCAAATTCATCATGTGAACAACTATTCACTATTTCTATTAGTATCTTTAAATCTAGAGAAACACATACCTTCAAATATACATGCTCTTTGAAAAAAGTAACTTGTTCCAGCATCTTAAACTTCTTTAATTCATATCGAAATCCTTATGTAAGTAGCTGCAAAATGGGTTAGAATAATCAGCTCACGATAAAGGGAGTTAACTAAAGAATAATCATTTTACTTAAATCACATTAAAGTTAAATCACACATAATATAAAACATACAACATGCTGAAATAATTATATTACACATTACATCCTCATAGACTCGTGGTTCGAAATTTGTTTATGTCATAGGCTCGTGTTCTGTTTCAATTTTCAAGTAAAAAACAAAAAACTAAATTTCATATTAGTGCAATGAAAACATTGCATTTCATATTAGACTATTAGAGGCTTAGAGCAATGAAAACGTCACAGCCATTGAGCCATACAAAGGCAACTGTTGACGTGGTGAACTGGTGAAAAACATCACACAATGAAAACTACATTTCATATTAGAGCAAATGAAAACTACATTTCAAGGCAAGTGTTGATGTGGTGATTAACTAAATGAAAACGTTACAGCTATATCACAACTAATTGAAAATGTCACATCCATAAAATGATACAAAGGCGACGAAACATCACAACCATCAAGAAGAAAGGTTTGGGCTAGTTAGGTGAGGTATTCATGAATGAGCATGGTAGAGCAAGTTGTCTTACTATTCAGAAGTGCACTATGCGCTATGTTGTTATTGTCAGCCTTTTTACTTAAAAGAGACATAATTTAAAAGAGCATAGTATTATAACACTCGAGCACGGCGTAAAAATGGCTACAGAGGAGCTCAAGTAGTCATAAAGCTAGTCCATTTCAAAAATCTTGTAAGCCAATTTCAAATAGCTGGCGAGCTTATGGGGTGTTTGTTTCGGCTTAAATGTGGGCTTATGAGCTTATTTGACCTCCCTGTGCCTCGCTAGTGCGAAAACATAAGAAAAAAAACCTTCAAACTTGTAATTTCATTCATAGGAACAATCACAAATAAGCAAATTAGTATAATATTGATCTAAATCCAAACACAAACCCATTCACGTCAGTTCATCCAAAATAAATCAATATCACAAATAGCAACAAAAAGTAAACACTTACTTTTTGGAAAATCAATATCATCATCTTCAATCCTTTCAACTTTCTTTTTTTTCTGTCACCAAACCTTTTGGAATTTGAATCCACTGCTATCATTTCCTGCCACATGATATATTGACCAACCCTTATGAATTCCAATCCTCCTATCGAAACAAAAATCAGTTGTAACGAAACACAACGGGGGAGATAGTTTGACTGGACGACTGAAGTTTCGACGTATGGCCCACATAATCTGGTTTGACATTTTATAGAAAAGCATTATATTTTCAAAAATTCAGGAAAAAAAGGAAAGAAAAAAAGGAATATTATGTAGAGGTTGCTTTTACCACCCATAAATATAAGGCGTCTACAAAAGAAAACGCCCTTTGAAAAAGTACCATTAGAATACGAATTCCAAATATGTGGTCTGTGCTCCTTCTTAATGCATCAAATACAATGGTGCTCCTTGTTGGTTGTTCAAAATGGTGGCTTGTTCTGTCCTTCTTCGTTCTGCATCTCGACTATTTCTTTAGACAGCAACTAATCTACAGATAAGAACATCACAAAAAATTAAAAAGAATGCTTAAAACTAAATATGTAGATATAATAGCATTATGTCAGCTTATTTTGTGTTAAAATTCTTTTGCTTATCTCAGTTTATTTTGGTTGACTTAGCACGTCAATTAGGCTGGCCGGCCTATTCTTAGCTTAATTACAGTCACCTAATTTACTCTAAAAAATTTCTTGACCCGTTACCCAACCTGTCTATTTGTCACTTCTAACAATGACCTTATATGGAAAGCAAACTCAATAAAAATTAAGCAGGTGACGCAAAAGAATAAACTCGTAACGTGCACCAACTATAGATCATTAGAATTTTTATCTCAAGTTAGCAAAAACTCGCTTTACATTTACATCTTACACATAAGGCTGATTCGTTTCAAATATAATCTACACTCTCCTAATCTACTTCCATCATAATTACTTTTTACTCGTTTTTACGAATACTTTACAAATCTCGGGGTGAGATACATTGCTTATTTTCTTTTGGACGCAAGTACTTATTATAAAATGTTTACGGATTCGCCTAAGTACCGATAACCCACTATTGCCCACTATCATGAACCATTAATTACGTGTTGTAAGCGCGAGTGTTATAGATAGATCTATTGGGATTAACATTCCCGTCTGGGTAATTAACACTTACTTGTATTGGAGGTACCAATCAAACGGGTGTATACCATGTTGGAACATTAGGTGGTCTATGGTTGGACACATACTCGGGCATTTTATACTTGGCATTTATTTGCTGCATAACATTTTTTAGCTTCGATGTCATGAGCTTAGTGCTATCGTAAATACCTTTTGTGATATTGTATGTGTTACAATAGTCATACTTTAATTAATATTGCGGTCCTTACTTAACGTTTTACTTAAGCCTATGAACTCACCAACATTATTGTTGACATTTTAAGCAGGTTTTCTTAGGTGCTTAAACTCATAAGGACTATTTGAAGTGCATTGGGTGTCAGCATGCATCATGGATTTATCACATGAAATTTTGTACCTTATTTACTCGTTGATGTTATGAAAGCCATCTTTTATTACTATTTTAACTCTGAATATTTTAATTCATGTAAAACTTTATTTCTTTAGTTGCTCCAAGTTTCAGCCATGATTATGCAATTGACAATAAAGTCAGCTTAGACAACATCAACCTTGCTGGCAATATCAAAATCAAAATCTTACAAAAAAACACATACAATTGAAATCTTACCAGTTGGTTAATGCGAATATCAGGTTTTAAAGTAACCCCAATCCCCATTCCTCCTCTTCCTCATCCTGCAAAAAAAATTATCAACAAAAAAACAAAATTCAGATTAAACCAATCCACATCAAAACAAACCTAACAAAACAAAACCCCCAAATTTCGTGTTAACCTAATTTTAAATTGAAACCCTAATCAAATCAAAAAAGAATTCGAAATTTAAAAAAACTTACATGAATCTCTGAGTGTTAGCATGAATCCGCCCAGCCTTCTTCCTCATGTAATAAATAAGATGCATCTTAGTTTGTGGGTTTTTTTGTTTGTTTAGTGGTTTTATGCATCTTAGTTTTCATATTCCAGTGTTCTTGAATCTTCTGTTCAAGGTTCGTGGTAGATGTGTGGCTGTGTGTTATTAGAGAAAGGAGTATGTGAAGTGAGTTGTGGGACGGTGGAGGTGAAGATCGAATAACACGTATATACAGTCAGACACGTATACCCCCTTTTCAATATTAAAAAGAGGGAGAATAAACAAAGTGGTCGGGAGAGAAAGAGAGAACGGGTCAAGGAGTATCATTAATTGAGACAGGTCGGGTCGGGTATTAAACATAACATTAATGGCAGCAATCCTACCTTTTAATATAAAGGTATAATAAATCAAAAAATATTGTACTTGCAAAAACCATAAATCAATACGAGTAAAAATGTATTTGTTATAGTTTATTTCATAACTTTTGAGTTTAGAGCACTAGGTGTGGTCTCGTGCCGTGGTTCAAGCCGTGGAGAAAAAGTGGTGTCACATCACCACTTTTTCCCATAACACCAAAACACTCCATAACACCAAAATCACCTTCCTAGTTAACACCAAAAAATTTGGTGTTATGGGGACCTCATTTTTCCTTATTTTTTTAAAGAATTTATATATATATAAAAACTTTAAATTAACTTAGAAAAAAAATACATAAACTTAAATAAAAAAAACATAAACTTAATAAAAACTTAAACTTAAATAAAATACGACAACAATTTAGAAATAAAAATATGTCGCTCGGGTCTTTTCTTTCAAAACCTCGATCTCGCCGCGTCCTCCGGAGCCATCCCGGTAGTGTCGAAAGTAAGAATCTTCAAATCTTCGTTTCTTTTTTGAATTTCGCAAACCGCGAGTCTAGCCGCTAGCTCGCGATCCATTGATTCTTTTTTCGCTTCACGGTCAATCAAAATTTGTTCTTGCATCAAATCGGTAACCCGGTTTTTGGACGAACTTGAAGTCGCGGATGAGCTTGCCGAGGAACGTTGACTTTTTGTCTTTCGTGGAGCCCCGGATGGACGCGGTATGGCGTCGTCCCCAAACATTTCGGGTTCATCTTCGGTCAATTGTCCTCGGGTTCTTCGTGCTTGTGTCGACTCGGGGTTTTGCCACTTGTATTTATCTTTCAAAAAAAGCCACGCACTTCGATGTCGAAACTCGACATTATTTTGATAACGAAACAAAGTGAGCACCCGGGTATACAAATTGTCATCATTTTCGCCACTTAACGCGGTTGTTTGGTCGTAAATCGCGTTAAACTTGCCAACATCCTTATTCATCGGCGTCCACTTACCCGTCAACATATTTTTGTTTCGTTTCTTAAAACCGAGTTCTTCGGCACGCGTGTTATATACGCCGAGGATTTTGTACCAAAAAGTTTCCCTCGCTTGGTCACTCCCATTTTTTGGATCTTCGGATATTTCGATGAAACATTCCGCCAAAAGTTTTTCCTCCTCTTGGGTCCAAAAGACTCGATCGGTTTTAGTTTCCCGAGGTTGTTTGCCCCGAGTTTTTTTTGCACATGATTTTTTTCGGTTTTGTTTGTTTGTCGGGGCGACTTCGACATCAACATCATCGGTGTCGGATTGTGGTGGTTGGGGCGAATGGAGTGGGAATTGGGTCGGTTGGGGTTGTGGGAATTGTTGAGTTTGAGATAAAAAAAATTGAAACTGCTCGGGAGTACAATTAAGAAACGGGTTGGCAAATGGGTTTGGGATTTGAATGTTGGGGCGTGTTTGTGGTATTTGAGAATTGGAGGAATTGGCGGATGCTGGAGTAGGAGGATTTGACGAAAACAACGAATTTTGGATGTTGTTGAAGTATTCGTGAATCCAATTGTTGGGATCCATTGGAGGTGATTAAAAAAATTGGGAGAAGTATATAAAAGATTGGAAGTATTATATAAAAGATTGGAAGTGATATATAAAAAATAGGGGTTGTATAGGGTATTTATAGGGATTAAAGTGGGTATTTTTTTACAAAAAATAAAAAAAGGCTACATTTTTGAATTAAGCCCACTGCCAACGGCTAGATTTAAAAAATATAATAAAATAAATAAATTATATATACGCAAAAACGCGAAACGCCAAACGCAGTACAGCGTTTCGCGTTTTTGCGTCGCGTTT
>BQNB010043950.1:7547-45185 GCA_026074375.1 Tanacetum coccineum
TAGATTTACACCTATCCCTAGTGTAGGAATTAACCTGATTACCGCCTCTGTCTCATTAAACACTTAAAAAGCACGAGAATTCTTTCAGAGAGGGTTAATAATCAATATAGGTTATAGATCTGGTCTTAAGAATAGTTGGGGATTAATCACTACAACTTGGTTGCCTTACCTTCGTGACCTTCAGGGGATTCGGGATCGTAAGAAGTATAGGACATACCTTAAATGCCAATTCGGGTCTGTCGATATTAGAACCACTAATAACACAAGTAATTAGACATTGCACAGGAAAATATAATCATAGCAGTAGTAATGAAATGGCTAAACTAGCACGCTTTTCTCCCTGATTACTTCTATTAATTTATTTTCTGCAATTTACTTTCTTGTTAAATTTCAAATCAATTCAAAACCATTTTTCAAAACATGACATAATCAAACTAGAACTAGTTACACTTAGCTCTTGGGACGATCTCGGATTTAGCAACTACTACATTACATACGACCGGGTTCTCTTCTCGTTAGTCCATGTAGATGATTTTTATAGATTTAAAACTTGCCAAATAATTATTTAAAATAATTTATGCATCAAGTTTTTGGCGCCGCTGATGGGGAGCTAAAATTAGTTATAGTTTGATTTCTTGTATTTATTTACTAATTTTTATTAAGCATTTCAGGAAACATAATGGCTGAGGGGGAGATTGATAACCTCACCATGGAGCAATACTTGGCATTGACTCGTGCAAACCAGACACCAAAGCTAGTTAAACCCGAATAGGAGGCAATGTGAATTTTGAAATTAAGAGTCAATTCATGCGAGAATTAAGGGAGGACACATTTTCCGGAAACAAGAATGACGATGCTCATGAGCATGTTGAGCGAGTTCTAGACATCGTAAGCCTGTTCAAAATTCCAGGAGTAACACATGACGCGGTGATGCTGCGCGTTTTTCCTATTACACTCACTGGAGCCGCTAAAAGATGGGTGGATAGACTTTCCTCACGAAACGTCGATTCCTGGGATCTCCTTAAGAAAGATTTCATCCAAAGGTATTGTCCGCCATCCAAGACCGCTAAGCAGCTTGAAGACATTTGTAACTTCAAACAAGAAGGTGATGAAACAGTATACCAAGCCTGGGAACGGTATAATGACCTACTTTATAAATGCCCAACTCACGACATCAATATCCATCAGAAGGTGAACATCTTCTATAATGGTTTGGGCACCATGAACAGCCAATTGCTTGACTCACAGAGGCCAATTCCTGGCATGACACCTGCTCAAGCATTGACAGCCATCTAGACTATGGATGACCACTCCCAGAAGTGGCACGATGGTTCATCTAGCAAGAATATAAATAGTAGTAGTAATTATTAAGGAATCGCTGCTATTGTAAGCAAACTGGATAGCCTTGGTAGAGATATGAAGAAGCTAAAGGAGAACGTGCATGCTATTCAAGTAGGATGCCAACTTTACGGAGGAGTTCATCTTGATAAGGAATGTCCTCTCAACAAGGAGGTAAAAAGTACGGAGGAAGTTAACTATGAAGAGTCCGGTAAACCCTTTCCAAACAACAACAGAAACGACAATAGATTTAATAAAGGAGTATCAGGATACGACCAGCCATCATCAGGTGAGAGGAGACCAAGCCTGACTGAAATAATCAATAAATATATGGAAGATGCGGCTAAGAGACATGTTGAGCAAGACCAATGGTTAAAGAAATTTTACCAAAGAAAGAAAACCAATCGTGAGGCTCACGACAAGATTATCCAAGGTCTTGAGACAAAGGTAAGAACCCTAACGAATGAGGTTGAAGGACGAACAAATGGTGGAACGTTCGAAGAATGCAAGGCAATCTATACTAAAGATGGATCTCCATTATAAACTCCTTTCTATTATTCCCTAGAGGAAATTGAATAATTTTATGCTAAATGAATACTTTTCTGCTTTCTCGGGGTCTTTTGGGATAAACGACAAGACAAGGAGGACCGACGACTCAGGTAAATAATGAGGCTTCTAGTAACCTCTCGATATTACGCTTGAAATAAACAAAGTGCCCAATGATGAAAAAGCATTTACAAGTGTATGCTAATCATGTTGTGCCCTATGTGCCACCGATTCCATTTTCCTCTGACGACTAGAGGAATCACGCGAAGATAGCCATTTGTTCACAAAACTATGGAGATGCCTGAGAAAATATTAGGATAAATCGTCCTCTCTTAAAAGAAATTAGGCAAACAGACAACTATGCAAAACACATGAAGGACTTGGTGGCAAACAAACCAAAGACTGAAGAGGATGAGGAAATTAGGATGAACCCTAGGTGCTCTGCTCTACTCCAAAATCAGCTACCCCTAAGGAACAAGATCCATGAAGTTTCATTCTCCCTTGCTCCATCGAAAGATTAGATTTTAATAATGCTTTAGCATATTTAGGAGCTAGCATTAGCGTTATGCCATTTTCTAAGTATAAACATTTAGGATTGGGAAGACTAAAACCAATCAATATGGTAATAGAAATGGCAGATAACTACTCCCAAGGGAATAGTGGAAAACTTGCTTATAAAAAATGACAAGTTCATCTTCCATGTGATTTTGTCATTCTTGAAATGGTTGAGGACTTTAGTATGCCCATCATTTGAGGAAGACCCTTGCTAGCCACAACCCATACTAAGGTAGATATCTTTAGGAAGTCAATTTCTCTAGAAGTAGGAAATGAAAAAGTTATATTCAAAATGAGAAGTAGTTTTACTACTATAATTTTCGAATCTGTTGTTCGTGCAATAAGGAGTGAAACATGCTCGGAAGATGATTTTAAAAAAATTGATCATGATTTATTCTTTTATGATTCTGAATCCTGTGAGTTTAACCGATTATTGGGAATCGACCCAGATATTTTTTCTTATGATATTGACATACAATAATCATATGAAGAAATAGTTTACAAGATAACTAAAGAAGTAAAGGAGATACATTTAACACCTAAAGAAAAAAGGTGCTTTGATGTGAGGCAATTTTGCAAGAAAAAGAGAATGAGCGCCAATATTAGGCATCTTGTGATCCTTATAGTAACGTGTGTGATGGAGGAGGTTTACCAAATAACGAGGAGAAACATTATTGGGAAAGCATAAATGACAATAAACGAGAGAATTTGGAATGGGAAGAACTAAGTTTAAATGATTGGATGAAAATAAGGTACTGGGAGGTATGCAAGATAACCAGGGAGAGAATCCTCAAAAATCACTAGAGAGAAAGGTTCAGAGATGAGGAAGATGACATTGAGGAAAACTTAGAAGATCCGGAGGAATGCGGGGAGGATAAAGCAAACGTAATAATGGGGGCTATTCATGATAAATTAAATGATGATTGGTTTAATGATACAAGTGAAGATTAAGATGACTTGAAAGGGATACTTGACTACCTAGAACCAAAATCATATGATGGACTCATTGACTTAGATTACAAAGCTTATAATAAAAGAAAGTGCAGATTGCTTAGATCAACCTATAAAGAACCATCTTTGATCTTAATTGAAAAAGTCAAGATTACTGGATACAACCTTGGCCCAAAGGAGATTTACACAAAATTGGAAGTATTAGGAATTGATGAAATGCCAAGAACTAGAGACAACGTTGCTACAATAAGAGCTGGATTAATGGAAAAGATGGCCAAGAACGGAAGTGGCCAAGAAATGACGTAGAGTGTCTTGAGTCTAACTTAAAGACTCGTTAATAAACAAAAGTTCTTGTCCAGAGACAACCCATCTTTTATTAATAGAATTCATTTTAGTCTTCTGTATATTAGTTGGTTTGTATGTTTCTCACTTTGTTTTGCAGGTTCTCTCAACTAGGAAGAGGAAGTCTAGATCACACCAACCCGTAATCATGTGGTAAAAATATTATGTTCAGGCATAACCACACCAGTTACACCGTAAGAGACTTAGTTACGACATAACCCTTTGCATGGTTACGCCGTAACTAGTTAAACCAAAAATTTCAAAATTTTACAACCACATGATTACGGCGTAACCAAACTCATGATTACGCCGTAATCCCCTTCTGAAAACCTGAATTTAGTTCGAAACATTTACAAAACCTTGTATAATTAAATGAACTTTATAGGTGTGTTCTCTGGAAACCCTCACGAGACTTCACTTGTCCACTTAGGCCACCAAGTGGTTTAAAAGGCTCGTTGCGTATGCTAAATGCAACTGTGATTCCTACGAAAGTAAGTTAGGTTTTCTTGTATTATTATATTTTGAACTTTGAATGCTTTAGTTTGTTTAGTGACTTCAAGGGATACGAGTTTGCTCAGGATACAAGGGTCAAGAGATGGTCTCTTGCCATTATCATTTAAAGTATAGAGCAATGCTTAAGGGAGTCTTTTGTTCTAATTCTACTCTTATTCTTATAATTTCATTTCCTTAAATGTAGAATAGGGACATTGTACAAACCAAGTGGGGGGGATGGGAGTAGAATTACCACTTGACCTATATTTGCCTTCGATTTTCTAGTTTTTTTTTGAAAATTTATGCCGATTTAAAAAAAAACTTGACATGTTTTTCTTAGTGAACTAGAATAAATCTTTCCCAAGCGCACTATTACCCTTTAATTCAATTGGTGAGGTTAAACCTAATGGTTCCATTTTCATCTATTATACAAAAATCCACCAAAAATATGAGTGTGCCGGTAGTATTGTAGACTTTAGAACTTGTCTTGTACATTGTTTCGAGACTAAATTGATTAGCAGGAATAGACAGTTTAAGAAGGCAACATCTTAGGAATTCACCAAATAGCCTATATATGTGTGTTTATCGACTTGTTACACTAACTTGTTGACCTCCTATGTAAAACCTATTTTTGCACTCAGTTTTAGTGCACGATACCCCTGGATCACCTTGTTAAGCCAATCCTTGTTTGAACCCCTTAATGTATCATTACACCATTTTGCCTCAGCTAACCCTGTAGTCTAAATTTTCTTTATGTTAAAATTTCTGGCAACTTAAGTCCATGGTTCGGGGAAATGGATTCGTAAATTTTGCACATTCGTAGAAGACCTATCGTTACTAATCTATAAAGACCCCCTGTATCATAACTTTTGATATTGCTCATATCAAGTGGGGGATATATGTATTCTATCATATGCTGTAGGGGCAATAATAAAAAGATATAAACCTCTGTAGCATATATATGTTGGTTACGTGTTATAAAAACAACAAAGTGTTCAAATTTATAAAGATGGTGCGACTCTAAGCCATCTGTATGCTAAAAATATAAAAATGGTGCAACTATAAGCCATTTGTATGATTGTAAAGAATGGAGCTAGTAGCCCATTATTGAAGATTAGATTTTCGGACTTGGATACTTGGGCTTATGGATGGACGGTAGCCGGTTATGACAACCTTAGATTATTTTAGATTATTTTTTTATGTATTTTACTTAACACCAATTAATGTGTATCCCATGTCTTATCCTACCTTTAGTATCATTCTCCAATCTAACCTTTGGTTTTGCTTGAATGAGAGAGTGAGTAATCATACATATCTCATCCATCGTTACGGATGTGTATGTGAGGTTTCGTCGCCCTTGTTGGTGTAACGCTTTTGGTAAAGATTGCATTTAAAGGATGATTCACCCAGATAAACCTATGTGTCACCCTTGTTGCCTTTAAGAGCTGTTTAGACCCTAATTCTAGCTGGTGGAGATTTGTATGCTTTCCAAGCCTATGATAGAATACATGATATGACAGTGCAGTTGAGTGATCACCCCGAAAAATGAAACACTTAGACTAGAATGAGAGTTGAGTGATTTTAATCCCCTTTTTCACGAGGAGTTCGCCTTTGATGTTTCTAGCATAAGTAAATTATGAATTCATTTCTCTGAGTTAAATTAGGGAAATCTTTTTATAAATTATTCTAACAGTTCTACTTGAAGGCAAATAGAAGTCAAGTGGGGGGATATTTGATAACCATCAAATAGTTAATACTTTTTAGTATCATATTCCTTATGAAAATGCTTGTAATTATGTTATAAATGTCAGAAAACAATACTTAATCGCTTATATTTAGATTTCAGGAAAAATACGAGCATTGGAGTAAGAGACACAGGATTTGGACATGGAAATGAAGCTAAGAAGTTAACTCAAGGCCAGTTACGGCGTAACCACCCCGTATGAGTTACGTTGTAACTAAGATTAACAAAGAAATGAGTCAGGACCAAGATTTACGGCGTAAACACTCCATCATAATTACGCCGTAACCAGCATCGTCAAATAGGATGACTTATCCGAGTCATTGTTACGGCGTAACATCATGCTTGAGTTACGCCATAACACTATTTAAGCCTGGAGAATGGAAGCCCACGTAAGCAAGGTTACGGCGTAACACTTACATACCGGTTATGCCGTAACACTTTCGATAGTTATAAATAGAGCCCTTATTCGGCTCATTCAGCATCACTCACTTTTCAACACTCCACCATAGTTCCAAGAGGCGAACAAGGCCTCCAAAAGATGAAGAATTTCACCAGGTAGTCCAAGGGAATCATCACTCAATTGTATTTTTGTATTTAATCATTCAAAACGCACGGTAAGGATTACGAGTTTTCTATACAATATTTCCTTCATTAATTCTTGTTGTACTATTACCATGAGCGGCTAAACACTTCTAGTGCTAGCCTAGCTATGTATTTACTATTGTTATGTTGAATGTTTCATGTTTAATTATGGTTATATTAGATATCCTTATAGCTTGTCATTGATCCTTGGGTTTTAGTAGTGTTGAGGGTGGCTTAGATCCTGTTAGTTCTATCATTAGACAGACTAGTTGAACATGGGATTACCACCAGGGTACTAGGGTAGATTTGCACCTATCCTTAGTGTAAGAATTAACCTAATTATCGCCTCTGTCTCATTAAACACTTAAAAAGCACGAGAACTCTTTTAGAGAGGGTTAATAATCTATATAGGTTATAGATCTGGTCTTAAGGATAGTTGGGGATTAATCACTATAACTTGTTTGCCCTACCTTCGTGACCTTCGGGGATTTAGGATCGCATAAAGTATAGGATAGACCTCAAATTCCAATTCGGGTCTGTCGATATTAGAACCATTAATAAAACAAGTAATTAGACATTGCACAGGAAAATATAATCATAGCAGTAGTAATGAAATGGCTAGGCTAGCACGCTTTTCTCCCTAATTACTTCTATCAATTTATTTTCTGTAATTTACTTTCCTGTTAAATTTCAAATCAATTCAAAACCATTTTTCAAAACGTGACATAATCAAACTAGAACTAGTTAAACTTAGCTCTTGGGATGACCTCGGATTTACCAACTACTGCACTACATACGATCGGGTTCTCTGCTTGTTATTGCGTGTATCGGTATACGAGTTTTATAAATTTAAAACTTGGCAAATAATTATTTAAAACAATTTCGCCTAAAGATCAAATTCAAATTTGAAAGGTTGACATGAGAGGGTGAGTTGGCAAAGTGTTTAGGAGAAGTTTTGGTGATGTTGTGAGATTTGAATTCAAGCTTGAGAGGGGTCTATAAGAGAAGTATCTAAAGAAAGTTTTGAGTATATGCGTGTTTGTGTAACTTGAATTTAAATGGGAGTGTATATGAGTGAGATGAAGAAGAGAATGGATAGAGAATTTGTGTGGTGGAGAATGTTTTGATGTGAAAGATAGGAGCCTATGTTGAGAATGAAGTGGACAAGAAGTACAACAAGTACAATGGTGTAAGGAATGTGAGTTGTCAAGTAAAAGGATAAGCTTGAGGAGGTTTATATGGGAAGGGTTTAAGTTGTGAAGTTGTAAAGAATACAATGATAAGAATGTTTACTCAAAGGATTGATTGGGTTGATAATCGCATTGCCATTAAGAGAGAAAAGATATGGGCACATGTAATTATGGGATAGTTTAGGAAAGGAATGTTTGAAGTGTGTAAAAGGTATAATCATTTTGTTGGATAGAAGGGATTAATAAATGATTAGGAGGATATTTAGAAGAGAAGTGAGTTTTATGGAAGTGATGCGTGTGATACGGGTAAGTTTTAAATTTATAACACGGATACCAAATTTCTTAGCAATACATACGAGAAAGTGTACTCGTCCGTTGATAGCAAGAGATTGTATGGTAAGATGGGATCGTTCATGGGGATTAGTGTGTTTTGGTGGATTTTAAAATTCGCTACTAATGATACTAACGAGAAAGTAATGATTAAGATTAAGATTCAAATGATTTAAAAGACTACACTTGATTAGACTAGTTTGGGAAATCCAATTTGTATGATTGTGATGAACACTTTGACATGTTGATTGTAAGAATTAGATGGTGATATAATCTATTGTTTTCAAAACCTTCAATCCTCGTCAAGACTTAAACTGATAAAAACAAGCATTAAGTTTAATCAATCAATTCAAGACTACTTTAATTTCAACTTATTTGATTTGCGGTTCATTTCACAAACTTGTTAACACCCATAATTATGATTCTTGTTAAATCAAACCGCTTAAGAAATGGTCAATACAAAAGGTAGCCGATCATTGACAAAAAGGAGACAATTGATTGATTAACAATACCCCTTTCGACCTATGATGTGTTTAACAATCAATCCGGTTTGGTAAAACAATGTCACATGAATCATAAGCATAGATGGATCTTAGAAATAGCTTGAAATTGAAGAAAACATGTTATCACAATCATAAACAAGTTATCATTCCACAAACATCATCTAATCAAGTGCATAAAGACACTAGCCACTCATAGCAAACAAAGTCATAATTCCATAATTTAAAGTATTCATAAACATGATTAAAAAGTTCTTACAAAGTATGTAAATATTACAAGAAATGAGGCTTGGTTGCCTCGTAAAGATTGGTGATGATTTCTTGATGATCTTGACCTCTTAAGATGGCTTCTTCCTCCTTCAAACTTTTGGCGATCTCGCGTTCTGAGTTTCTAAGAAAAGGATTATGGCTCTTGAGAGAGAGTGAAGTTTACTACTAGAGAGTAGTAGAGAGATGGATGATGAATTGATAAAACACCGCCATTAGCACCCTATTTTTACTTCTAGGAGGGCCTTGGGGTTATGATGCTTAACTTGAGGCCAAAGGGTCATAGAATGCCAGGCATAAGAGGTCTAGATCCTTCTTGATCGTTCATGGAGCTTCGAGATACATTTGGAGGAGATGAAAAAAACAAGCCGCCCGGCTCGTGGTCTCAGTCGGCTGGCTGGGGGTTCGTCCCCATATACATGTTGATCGATTTTGCGTTTAAGCCTCCCGTTAGAGTCATCCTTGGTCGTGGGTCTTTATACTTTAGTAAAACTTCATTTAAGCTCATTCTGGGACTTGGAAGCTCGAATGGTTGGCTCTTGTACTCTTGAAATGCTTTCGATCTTTAGTCTTGATTTGGGATTCTTCGTACTTGCATAAAACTTTGATTTCTTTGTCATTTCTTCGATTTTCCTATACTTGGCTACAAATAAACTCAGAAAAACACTTTGATTCAATAAAGTAGCAAAAACATAGATAAATAGCCAAATAACTTATACAAAAGTATGAATTACGCTACTAAAAACATGTACAATTTGAGCGTTATCAGGAAGACATGTAAGGAATACAAGTGGGAGTTTGTAAATTATTTATAAGTAGGGAGGTAGGAAAACTCAAAGTATAATTAACCTCCAAATGCCACAAACTCAAATGGTCACTTGGACTTAATCCATGATTATCAACAAGGGATTTGATCACTAATCATCTTGATGCAAACAAGCTAAGTGACTTGCATCTTAAGTAAAGCATATCCCATAACGGGAAAGGATGCGTTTACGCAAAGTGACCTTTGACTTGGTTTGGCCAATAAGGGAGTAAAACCCATTACGTGATTAGGAACAACGTAAATCAGAATTAAGGTCAAATGAATACTTTCGTTTGATGGTATGTTGAAAGTATGTTCATACTAGGTTTAGAAAAAAGTTTCGGCCTTGGCTAGAGGTGTTTGATAAAAGAGTTGAGTTGGCGTTTTGTTGAAAAATGAGAGGATTTATTTTTGCTCCTCTCTAAGTCTAAACCTCATTAAGAGTTTTCCCAAATGCTCAAATATCATGTACATACCTTTATTGAAGTTTCCACATGTGTCGGGTAAGAGGAAAGCCGACTTTGCAAAATTCGAGAAAATCCAAGCTGTTAGTGGCGCACTGGCCACGTGCTGACGCGTGACCAGCACGCTAAATTCACTTTTTTGGTTTTCCTTTGGCTATCGTTTGTTATTTTAAGTGTTGCGAACGTTTATTTGACATCATTAAAACATAAAGGATATCCTAGTCAATGTTGCACCAACAAATATCACATTTTCTCTGCCTAAAACATAAGCTTTGGAACCCTGAAAAGGTTTGACGTTTTGGAGGCTGAATAACAGGGAGGAAGACCCCAAGAGTGAAGGTTTTACATCAAATAACCTTTGATCATCGGATCTACATCATGGTTTCGATTATCTTGTTTATTCTGAATAATATTTTGTTATCTTTTGTTATGAGAGGCTAAGCCTTTTGTGCTTTCCTTGCTATGAACCTATTTTCATTTAATGATTGAAGTTCGTTAGTTTATTATATCATGTCTTGCCTGATTTAGGTACTGTGAAAGACTTATGCGTTTGCGAAGACCATGGCTACATGTTGAGTATGGTTGCTTAGTATGCGGACCTAGTGAAACGCACCTATATGAATCATTAACTTACCTTGGCAAGTTTGTTTAATGTCACTGTGTTTTACTGATAATGTAGGGTGGTGCTTGTTTAAAATTGGTACGCAATAGGGTTTAAGATTTAGTAGTGGTAGTAGTGTGACTGATAACCTGAACGGGCAGTAGTCTATTATCAAGAAAATTAAGAGGGTTGGCATCCTCACAAAAGCGTAGGTTTCATAGATGAGTTGATAGACTTAATAACAATGGAATATTATAGGGATGGCATGACCGATTGGTGTAATCTTTTAAGACCTCATTACCTCGATTCATCAGGAGAGGATTAGGTAAATATTGCACTAGAACTATATCGTTAATGATAAGTAGATGGATGGCGAGGTGAGCATTCCTTTATCTCTTGAATCTTACCATCCTATTTAATGTTTTGTTTTATTTATTTAGTTTAATTAGTTTAGATTCTAAGAACATAATCGGTAGATTTAAACATTTGTTGATCAATAAAATTACCTACTAGACAACCTAGGATCCCTCGCTCCTCGCGAACGGCCTGGTCTTGCCAACTCTTTATACTACATGAACGAGTGCACTGCCAATGAGTGTTGGTGAATGTCTAAAGGATGCATATAAATTGTCTCTGAAAAACTACCATGAACAAATTCATTCTTGACATCAAGTTGGTGAACATGCCAATGTCGAGAAATTGTAAGACTAAGAACAATACGAATAGTGACCCGTTTAACAAGCGGGCTAAAATCTCATCAACATCAATACCAAACTGCTGGGACCTACCATTCGTCACAAGACAAGCCTTGTAGCGACTAAGGGAACCATCTGGTAACTAATTATGCTTAAAGAACCACATTGAACGAACCATGTTCGCACAAGATGGGCGAGGCACACGAGTCCATGTACTATGTTTAATTAATGCATTATACTCATCTAACATAGTCTTATGCCAATTTGGATCACTAAAAGTTGCACTATAAGATTTAGGAAGTGGAGAAATAGTAGACACCATTAATGTAAAATCTTGAGTTGGCCTATTAGAGCCGACACACTAGTGACCATGGGATAAACATAACTGGGATTCAGGTTAGGAGGAGGTGTAGGTGGGTTTGTTTTAGAGGATTGGGCCAAAGTAGGAGAAGACTAGGCTAATTGTGAACCCGATTAGACTGATGAAGCGGTAGGAGTACCCGGTTGGGCCGACTGAGTTGAGGAAATGAAGTGACTAGCGTGGAAGGCAAAAGGGTGGCTTGGGCCGTTGAAGCTGGTTGAGTTTGGGCTAAAACAGATTGTTGAACGATAGGGATAATTTAGGAATTTAGGTGTAAAAAATGTTGAGAAATGATATTGGGAGGGGTGTCCAAAAATATGTAGGAAGGGGGGTTTGTGGGGGTCATCAAACCATAAATAAAACTCATCTCGTCAAAGGTAACATGACAATAAATTTTAGTAGACTTTTAGTGAACTTTTTTTTGCGTGTAACTAAACATAATTAATGAACTATGTTTCGTATCAATTTGTATGTTAAATATAATATTTTTGATTATTTATGATACAAGGAATTGGGCGTGAGGTAAGGTGTAACTTTCATGAGCTCACTGTGAACATTGTAGACCACAAAAGCCCCGATCAAAATTCATTTGGAGTCTTGGATGGGCGACAGCGAATAAAATCGTTAGACGTGTAGTAAACGAGGCAATACTCTTATTACCCTACGTTCCATCAGAATCCTACAACTCTTTATTTTCTTTTGGTCATTTTGTTATGGGAGATGATTTACACATCATTTTTTGTCATCTACGACTAGGGTTGTAAACGAATCGGACGAACACGGACGAAGGCTTATTCATGTTCATTTATTTAATTTTAACCGGACAAATAAACAAACATGATCGCTTAAACGAACGTATTTTATAAGTGTTGTTTTGTTTAAGTAAATCAATTATAAAACTATATAATAAAAGATACGATAGACGAACATAAAAACATATACGATCATAAACGAACGAATAATCGGACGTTCATGAACATAAATGAACGGGCAAGAGTTTTGTTCATGTTCGTTCCTTTAATTAAACGAACGTAAAATGTTGTTCATGTTCGTTCATTTAATAAATAAACGAACATAAACGAACTTTGATGATATCACAAACCAAGTAATCCTATGAGTTTCTAAGAAAGAACTAGAGAGAGAAAGGATGGTTGACACTTGTAGAGAGAGAAAGTGAAAATAACATAAATGAGAGTTCTTGCAAATTACCAACACCCTCTCTATGGGATAGAGAGGGATTATATAGTACGTAAAGAGGCCGAGCAAGCCTTGGTATCCCTTGGACTTGGCCCGGTTAGCTTTCTCGTAACCGAACGCTTGACTACGAGCTACAATATACTATTTTGGAAGTGACTGAGTCTTTTCTTGATTCTTAACAATCTCCCCCTAAGGGAGGTCACTCCAAGAAACAAAAATCTTAAGCCTAGCATTCTATGAATGTCTTTGAACTTGCTCATAGTCTTCAATCTTTAATCTTTATCTTGTATCGATATGTAGTGAGCTTGATCTTGAGCTTGCTCCTTACTTGCTTAATAAACACCGATCTTGAGCTTTTTGAGATCATCAGCCAAACATCATCTCTTTAATATCATCATGAATCTTGTTATCTTGTGAACTTGGTGACTTCTGGACTGACATGCTCATACCTTTCTTTATTTTGAAAGCTTATTGGATTATCTCCCTTGGATTGCTTCATCTTGAACACATAATGACTTCAAGGAAGACCTTTTGAGTATCAGAGTAGCGGAAGACTTGAATAACATATATTTGAGCTTTCATCATATCTTTATGTTTGTCGATCGAGTATGAGCATATGGTTATGAACTTGACTCTGCTGGAACGAGGTATCTCCGTCTCCATCTTTACTTGAACCTGTAATAAAACAGTTAGCAATAAAGCTTGTGGACGAATATAGCTTTGTCATTCACCCGGGTTTGGTTGGATTAACCTTCGGTTCCGTGAGGACCGACCTGTGATCAGGTAGATTCAATTTAGGAAGAATCTCCTTGACAAGATTCCTAGCATAAGTATCAGATCTTCTGATGTGTGAACATCAAAATTACCTTACTTGCTTGTTCTCTTTATCGGAACGTCTCAAAGGAGACATCACGATAAGAGTGAATCGGTTAGTTACTATCTTACCGATTGAATTGTCAATTCATAATCTGGACCGAATCGGTATTTAGTGTCACAAGTTTGATCCATATAGGATCTCACAAGTCACCTACCGCAGAGCTTGTTTGATGTTGGCTCTGGAAGGATTTCCATCGTCATTGTGAATACTTAAGTATCACTTTGATGTTCTGGCAAGATCATGAGGATACTGTGTAACACCCCCAAATTTACAACGCATCGGAATATCACTTTGGGGTGCTACTTCATAATACAATGCACACGAGTCACAGTAAACGACTTTAAAAGAGACGTTTATAAAGGAAAATCACATTCGAATTATTTAAAAAGAAGATCAGAGTTACAAGGTCCCAAACCAGTTTAGAAAATATATTTCTAGTGAGTCACATCATGACTTATTTTCTTAAAAATTTCCTTTATCGAATGTACAAAATTTCACCGAGTTCCAATCCTTGATATCCGCGTTCCGTCCCATCCAAGCCATCACAAGCACCTAAACCTGAGATACATGCTTAAAAACGTCAACACAATAGTTGAGTGAATTCATAGAGTTTTTAAGTAACAATAAGAACATATAGTTAGTTCCACAAAACATTTATAACCTTATAACGCAGTTTGGTTCCACCAAAAACATGTATGACTTGCTAGCTAGGCAAGCCACACCACATTTCCAACTTTCATGAGCCCGTGTACCGAACCTTAACACATTATCATTATAGATAAATAAGTGACTGGGTAGTATGCCACTACCCCTTTCTCAATACAAAATGGCCGTTACATGGTGTTCACCTTAGGATTCATACCCCAGACAGGGCTGTCAAACCCAATACATCTATTTAATGCATTCAGCATTTACCTCCTCGGTAATTAACGAGTACACAGTCAAAGGCATAAACTCATGACAATGAAATCATATTATCATTTCACAACACTTGCGTTCCATTTTTAGAACAAACCACAACATCAAGCACGTATAAAACTGCTTATGTTCAATTTATAAAACAAGCAACAACAAGTACGTTTAAAACTACTTGCGTTCCACTTTCCAGAACAAACAACAACAAGTACGCATGATGTTACTTGTGTTCCATTTTTTAAAACAAGCATGTATCCCCCTCGCGGGTTTATAAAACATTCAAAACAGTTCAAAAGCGAGGCTATGAACTTACCTTGATCAAAGACCACGATAAAAAATCAATTAATCACGAAACGTCACCGATAACGAACTCGACCGCTACATATAATTACGTCGCTCGGTTAATATATAATAAAGTACGATCGAATGATGCGTACATCGCAATGATAGAAATCGTATAAAATACACATGTGATGAGAAATCCTCTTGCGCGACCTAGATCCTACACTTAGTATACTTTAGATACTATCTTTCTTTCGAATATATGTTGTATCACTTTATTGAAAACTTTCTATTTTTAGAAAGTTACTATTTTTGGAAAGTTACAACTTTTAGTAAGTCCGAGTATCGAAGTGTATTTTTAATACCTTAGTACTTATTTACTTCATCACATTCTCACGTTCAACGATAAAACTACCAATCACCCTTTTATGAAGTTATATTTCATATAATTACAAAGTTACTATTTTTAGAAACGTCCCCGTTCATTAAAGTCGTAAAACCCAAAATATCATGATGGTAATAATAATAGTGCTTATTATCTTTATAAAATCCAACAAGTCTCATATTAAGACTTTTAAAAGTCAACGTTTGACTTTTTAATATATATATTTTTCCTTAAATCTGACCCGTACCAAACGACCCACTATATCATATTTTCACGACTCAGACTCTAAAGAGATTTTAAGCAAAACGACATTCCGAACAACTTTCGTGCTTTGCCGAAAGGCTAAAATGGACTCGAAGGTGTTCAAAATGGCCATTTAAAAATCTGACAGCTTATTAAATAAGCCAAAATAGCTGTTTGGAAAATTATAAATTTTCCAAACTTGTTTTCGTCGTAACTTCTTCGTTATTATGAGTTACGAAACGATCCACCTATAAAAACGTTCATTAGGACGAACTCTATCATATTTCTAAATCAAAAATCAGATTTTACGAAATCTCAAACCTCGAAATACGTGCCCAAGTTTCTGCTCGAAATTGAATGTTACCAAACGCGCCAAAAAACTATTTTTGACCCAAAATCACTTCACAACATATCAAGAATAGCTTAATAGCAACATCTTAATATTTCAAATCATCCAATATTATTTCTAATCTAGTCTAACGCAAGATCCCTCGGATTTCATCACATGCACGAATCAAAATCAATTCTACACGAAAAATAATTATAACATAGACTTACAAACAACTCGACGACTAACAATCGATCACAAAAATTTGTTTTAGCTTCCCCCTCTTTTTGACCGAACTCGGACGCAACCCAACAACCAAAACCGAGCCTTTTCCCAATCAAAACCCACTTCAATAATACTAATTTATCATCAATAAACACCATTTTTAACCCATTTCGACAAGAACTCGAACCAAATTAAATCTAGTGAAATACTTGTTGCATGTCGAAAATTCAAGTAGGAATATGTTTAGTTTTGTGTAAGGATCAATATTTAATATTCGGATCGTGTTGCATGCGATTTTTCCGGCGAGTAGTGGTGGTGGTGTGGTGGTGCCGACGGTGGGGAAGAGAGGAGAGGGAGGAGAATTAAAATTTTATAAAAAATGAAAGTGTGTGTGTATGAGTTCTTATATAGAAATTAAGTTTGGCCATTTGTCACAAATAGTCCCTCCTTCTTTTCTTCTTGAGATTTTTGACACACATATCTTTTTCTTAAATAAAAAAACGATAACCATGGCTCGAGATCACACGTCCGAGACCATTTTTATTTTCGTCCACTTTTATTTAGTTTTTAAAACATTTAATAAAACATTAGATCACGTAAAACACGACTTTAGACACGGTTTTCACAAAGACTCGTGGAAAGCCATAAAACACTAGAATAAATATAATTTCGCTCTTGGAGCAAAAATATAAAATTTTCAAATTTTCTCAAACGTTAAAACGAATAGAAATTCAAACCACGACTTGCGAAATAGCCAAAAATAATGATTTTTTTTATCAAATCGCCCAAAACAAAAAACGATTATTCCAACTCATTCGTAGAAAATAAATAACGGCTTGAGATAATCGTCGGCCTAAACTCGGGTTGTTACATTCTACCCACCTTAAGGGAGCGCCGTCCCGGTGCTCAATTCAACTTATTCGTCCTATACTCACTCATAGAGATATAGGCTTTAATCCTCAAACGAACTCATGCGTTCTCACATGACGGGTACGCGACGTTACATTCGCTAAATACGAGGCGAAAAAATCAATGCAAAAACAATGGTAGATCTACCAACGAAGTATACAGATATATGCGATCGCTCTTGTCAAAAGAGGACATAAACAAGCTACGAAATCATCCAGGAAAAATCATCACGTCGTTCTCAAAGGAAGACTTTAAACGAAAGATCAACCCAAATCTTAGTTTGGTGATCACGCCAACAAAACAAAGCGCACATTGCTACACAAAACCAAAGCATACGTCGCTAACCAAAATCAAAACATACGTCGCCCTCCCGGTCTCATTAAATAATGCACCACTGGTTGCGAAAATATTCTGGAGTACATGTGACTCCATCAAATGCATTATAGCACTATTACACATAATCACATAATCATATAAGCATAGATTCGCATATTCGTCATTTTACAATGACTTTACATTTCGGCCTAGCTTTACTTAGGCATTTTATCACGCTTGCTTATGTTTGAGCCTTAGCAAATAAACCATGCTAGCTTACTATGAAGCCTTCGCAAATAAACCATGCTAGCTTACGATAAAGCCTTTGCATATAAACCATGCTAGCTTACCATGAAGTCTTCACATATAAACCATGCTAGCTTACCATGAAGCCTTCGCATATAAACCATGCTAGCTTACCATGAAGCCTTCGCATATAAACCATGTTAGCTTACCATGAAGCTTTCGCATATAAACCATGGGTAGGCGTACCTAGCCGACCCATATCATATCATATTTCAGACAATAGAATTTGAACAGTTTAGTTTACATACTTTTTAACATAATCAGACAGCGGAGATTTTGCCAATCCCATTTCGCATTGTACCATGCTTGCTAAATAGTCAAGCCATTTTGACATTAATTCTGACTTAATCACGGCTAAGTCCTAACCAACAATACCATGCTTGCTAAATAGTCAAGCCATCTCAATCAATAAACCTTGGGTAAACACACCCATCTGATCCAACTTTTACTCATATCCTGGTAGACATACCCATCATTCCAAAACTTAATGCCATATTATTGGCAACACTAAAGCGACCTAAGCGCTTACCATCTATCAAAGTACATAACACATAGAGCACATTTTTGCGCATAATTCGGCGGCGATAAGTCCGCATGGAGACATAAAAGATCAATAGAATTTATTCGAGCATCAAGGATTTAATAACCATGCACTCAAAGACGGCGATTTCAATTGTCCCTTATTGGACGATTATCATAATTGGTTTAATTCCAATACATCCTATCGGTCATTGGACATATAGTCTAGATACGTCTAGACCACAACGCACATTCACTAGACGATTTCTTCTGAATTCCCACTTCATTCACTTTGACTCGAAGCGTAAGCCATTTTAATTGTCCCCCCTTCCAGAAATGGTGACGGATGCCGCCATTGGGTTCCCTTAGGGTTCTGATCCTTTCTCTTGGCTTCGCGCGACTAGAGTCCTTTCAATCAAGGAGTAAGAGTCACTACACCCAATCGTAGGTCGAGCATCGCATAGGACTCTTTCTTAATCCTTGACGATTGAACACTTATGTCGAACAATGTTACCACAACCTTTTGTTTCGGGGAAAGAAGTCTTCTTCACGACTATCAGTTGATACAACGAGAATAATTCACATTTAACGTAGGAAGATTTCCTTTACCATAACCAAGGTAATACGCACATTTGATGTAGGAGAAGTCTTCTCCAATTCGCACATCCAATATCGGAGTTATCAGAACTCTGTTTTCATCCACTTTGGCGGTCTTATGACATCAAGGAGATCTTTTCTTAATGTGGGTACCAGGTTTCTCGGTATTTCACCATCTAACCAATTTCATTCATTTATCACATAGACTACCGGGTATATGTATATATATCCATTCGTAGTGACATTCTATGCCAATACTGGTTCTTAAAAATTCGCCGTTACACGGCATGCGGATATTCCATCTGACTTCATACTAAGTCTCGCTAAAACAAGCATCCGGTCCACACCTTAGGTGACTCAACTCTGTACTCGCTTACTAACACACCGTCCAAAATCGATTCTCGGAAATCAGTCTCCACAACATACTGCCGATCTATTTCACAACGACCTAAATCTCGCTCTTATCTAAACATGCTCATTCCGAACAATACCATTGGCATTTCTCCACGGAACGACTCGGTCACCATGACTTAACATGAGACTCTCTCCATGTAGTCAAATAAGATTACTTGCATAAGGGTCCAAAATTTAGGGCAAAACAATTTTCTCTTTCAAAGAGTCCAACTCGATTATTTATTCAAAAATTTTGACATTTTTAAGGGTGACGATTAATCCGATCAAAATTTCTTCCAAAAGGTTGAATCAAAGTGGAATTCTAATTTGAAAATCACCATCATTTATAAAAATATCATTTCAGTTGGGGTTGCATAAATATTTTCAAATGATTTGAGATCGGCAAAATTTATAGAATAACATTTTTTTTAAAAATTGATCAGCGTTTAAAATGATTCATGGGTCAAAATCAATGATTTGTAAAATGTCATCATGTTGATTTAAAGTTAAAGATCATAACAAGTATAAGAAATATCCAAACTAAGGGGAAACGAAGAAGATACACGTGCATAAGGGTGCTAGCGGAAACCGCTACACTTTCCTAAAAATTCAGATCATACTGAAACAAGATGAAATCCAGGGTAACAATGGCATCCTAGCCTAAACCACCCATGCTACTAGAGCATCACATACATAGCCCGCATAGAGCTCTAAATCAAAACCATGACTAAAGAATGCACAATCACAACACCGATGATAATATTGAAAACTTTAAGGCAACAATAACCACAAACCAATAAACCCTTGGCTTCTTGATGATTTTCTGGATTCTACCTCCTCATCACTTTCAACGTATCTCTTAAATCGTGAGTCCGCAAAGCTTGGAACAACCGATCAAGTCTAAGTTTGCTCAATATTTGAACCTCCAGTTTCACATATTCAGGAGTTGCCATATCAATTCTTGGACTTATTACTCATTTAAATTCTTGTCTATATTTTTCGACTAGTTTTGCCATTTCGGTGATAACTCATTTGTCGGGTGTCGATACAACTCCATCTGCATCTCTACATGTACCAAGGATGTCTCTCTTCCTTCTAGTACAATTTCCCAGGTCTTTATATACCAAAAATATTTTAAAACACTCCCAACGGGCTGCTAATCAAAAGCAGTCTCTAAGAAATTACAACAAATTTTTGTAGCTTACGGATACGATCGAAACTTGAAATCTATGGATATCATCGATGTGTGCCCAATTGAAGGTAATAGACCTATGAGTCCTCTACAGGTACCATAATTTCTTTTTGAACAGTTGAAACAAGAACATCAACTTGATCAACATTTCCTCTCTTAGGCTTTCTCATTCCTCTACCTCATCTACCAACTCGTCCACCCGTTCGCCTCCTTGTAATGCGGCAGTAAGCCGGCCAGTACTTTGGCGGCATTATTTATACGAGGAAGAACATGGGCAACGTTAGGTACGAGCGTTGACCAATATATATAAAGGCCATAAAGCACGAAAATCAAATGATCATGCTCTCGAAGCAAAATCAAAGGTAAAAATCTCAAACCTGGCTTGTAATTACCCAATACTTGGGAGTTTTCACCAAACCAACTAAAACACAAGCAACACTAGATATATACCATAACAATACTCATATACGATCCCATGGTGTCAACACTAATTTGAGCGAGCAGGATGACGTAAGTATACGTGAGTCGCGATACATTTATAATTACGTTGGCCACCGTATTTATAACTGCATCTCGTCCCCATGCATACCTAGTACCAAAACCCGCACATCTCGGTGACTGACTTTACTACTATCATACAACACAAACATGCACAAGTAATCAAAATAAAATATACCACATACATAGATTTACAACCCATGATACTTTATAGAATCCTTCATGTCAGAATCATTTCAGAAAACAACAAACAACTTGCTGGTTTGAAAGAGTATTCTAAACCTAATTTAAATCCATCCAAACATCATTTTAATTTCCTCCAAACCCCAATACGAAGCCATGCCTAATCATTTGGCACACTTTTAAACACAAAGCTTATGGGTTTCCAGAATTTAACCTTTAAGACTTACTAGGTAAGGGTCTATGTAAGGGAATTGAAACATAACACGGCAACTTTATTTGAAAGTTCCTAAAAATAGACGTTCCCAAATGACTCATAACGCAAGAAAATCGAAGACACCATCGGGAGATAGTGTCGTGTCCATAATTCTCATATTAGCAACGGTCGCATATATTAATTAAACATATATGAAATTATACTTATCATATAATAAATATGCATCCATCAAGTAGCATCAATACTCATCAAAATTAAACTCTTTGCAAGTAACAATTATCAATATATATATATATATATATATATATATATGTATGTATATATATGTATGTATATATATGTATGTATATATATGTATGTATATATATGTATGTATATATATGTATGTATATATATGTATGTATATATATGTATGTATATATATGTATGTATATATATATATATATATATATATATATATATATATATATATATATATATATATATATATACAAGGCATCTAAGGATCGGGAACAATGCACACGCGAATATCGGACAACGGTGAAAGACTTAACTTTTCGAAAAAAGTTATAGTCCATGTTTTTGAAAATGACCTAGTTGGCTATAACCAGTGCGCTGATACCATTCTATAACACCCCCAAATTTACAACGCAACGGAATACAACTTTGGGGTGCTATTTCATAATACATGCATACGAGTCACAATAAACGACTTTAAAAGAGACGTTTATAAAACAAAAACACATTCGATTTATTTAGAAAGAAGATCAGAGTTACAAGGTACCAAACCAGTTTAGAAAATATATTTCTAGTGAGTCACATCACGACTCGTTTTCTTAAAAATTTCCTTTATCGAATGTACAAAATTTCACCGAGTTCCAATCCTTAATACCCGCGTTCCGTCTCATCCAAGCCATCACAAGTACCTAAACCTAAGATACATGCTTAAAAACGTTAACATAATGGTTGAGTGAATTCATAGAGTTTTCAAGCAACAATTAGAAACATGTATGACTTGCTAGCTAGGCAAGCCACACCATATTTCCAACTTTCATGAGCCTCTGTACCGAACCTTAACACATTATCATTATAGATAAGTAAGTGACCGGGTAGTATGCCACTACCCCTTTCTCAATACAAAATGTCCGTTACAGGGTGTTCACCTTAGGATTCATACTCCGGACCGGGCTGTCAAACCCGATAGATCTATTTAATGCATTCAACGTTTACCTCCTCGGTAATTAATGAGTACACAGTCAAAAGCATAAACTCATGACAATGAAATCATATTATCATTTCACAACACTTGCGTTCTATTTTTAGAACAAACCACAACATCAAGTACTGCTTATGTTCAATTTATAAAACAAGCAACAACAAGTACGTTTAAAACTACTTGCGTTTCACTTTCCAGAACAAACAACAACAATTACGCATGATGTTACTTGTGTTCCATTTTTCAAAACAAGCATGTATCCCCCTCGCGGGTTTATAAAACATTCAAAACAGTTCAAAAGCGAGGTTATGAACTCACCTTGATCAAAGACCACGATCAAAAATCAATTAATCACGAAACGTCACCGATAACGAACTCGACCGCTACCTATAATTACGTCGCTCGGTTAATATATAATAAAGTACGATCGAATGATGCGTACATCGCAATGATAGAAATCGTATAAAATACACATGTGATGAGAAATCCTCTTGCGCGACCTAGATCCTACACTTAGTATACTTTAGATACTATCTTTCTTTCGAATATATGTTGTATCACTTTATTGAAAACTTTCTATTTTAAAAAACTTTCTATTTTTAGAAAGTTACTATTTTTGAAAAGTTATCACTTTTAGTAAGTCCGAGTATCTAAGTGTATTTTTAATACCTTAGTACTTATTTACTTCATCACATTCTCACGTTCAAAGATCAAACTACCAATCACCTTTTTATGAAGTTATATTTCATATAATTACAAAGTTACTATTTTTAGAAACGTCATCGTTCATTAAAGTTGTCAAACCCTAAATATCATGATCGTAATAATAATAGTGCTTATTATCTTTATAAAATCCAACCAGTCTCATATTAACCCAGTTGACTTCTAAAAGTCAACGTTTGACTTTTTAATATATATATTTTTCCTTAAATCTGACCCGTACCAAACGACCCAATATATCATATTTTCAAGACTCAGACTCTAAAGAGATTTTATCCAAAACGACATTCCAAACAACTTCCGTGCTTTACCGGAAGGCTAAAACGGACTCGAAGGTGATCAAAATGGCCATTTAAAAATCTGCCAGCTTATTAAATAAGCCAAAATAGCTGTTTGGAAAAATTATACATTTTACAAACTTGTTTTCGCCGTAACTTTTTTGTTATTAGGAGTTACAGAACGATCCATCTATCAAAACGTTCATTAAGACGAACTCTATCATATTTCTAAATCAAAAATCAAATTTTACAAAATCTCAAACCTCGAAATACGTGCCCAAGATTCTGCTCGAAATTGAATGTTACCAAACGCGCCAAAAAACTATTTTTGACCCAAAATCACTTCACAACATATCATGAATAGCTTAATAGCAACATCTTAGTATTTAAAATCATCCAATATTATTTCTAATCTAGTCTAACGCAAGATCCCTCGGATTTCATCACATGCACGAATCAAAATCAATTCTACACGAAAAATAATTATAACATAGACTTACAAACAACTCGACGACTAACAATCGATCACAAAAACTTGTTTTGGTTTCCCCTCTTTTTGACCGAACTCGAACGCAACCCAACAACCAAAATCGAGCCTTTTCCCAATCAAAACCCACTTCAATAATACTAATTTATCATCAATAAACACTATTTTTTACCCATTTTGACAAGAACTCAAACCAAATTAAATCTAGTGAAATACTTGTTGCATGTCAAAAATTCAAGTGGGGATATGTTTAGTTTTGTGTAAGGATCAATATTTTATATTCGGATCGTGTTGCATGCGATTTTTCCGGCGAGTAGTGGTGGTGGTGTGGTGTGCCGACGATGGGGAAGAGAAGAGAGGGAGGAGAAGTAAAATTTTCTAAAAAATGAAAGTGTGTGTGTATGAGTTCTTATATAGAACTTAAGTTTGGCTATTTGTCACAAATAGTCCCTCCTTCTTTTCTTTTTTAGATTTTTGACACACATATCTTTTTCTTAAATAAAAAAAACGATAACCATGGCTCGGGATCACACGTCCGAAACCATTTTTATTTCCGTCCACTTTTATTTAGTTTTTAAAACATTTAATAAAATGTTAGATCACGTAAAACACGACTTTAGACACGGTTTTCACAAAGACTCGGGGAAAGCCATAAAACACTAGAATAAATATAATTTCGCTTTCGGAGCAAAAATATAAAATTTTCAAATTTTCTCAAATGTTAAAACGAATAGAAATTCGAAACACGGCTTGCGAAATAGCCAAAAATAATGATTTTTTTTATCAAATCGCCCAAAACAAAAAAACGATTATTCCAACTCATTCGTAGAAAATAAATAACGGCTCGAGATAATCGTCGGCCTAAAACTCGGGTTGTTACATACTGCGTAGGACTCTTTATATATTACTTGTTTTCACAGTGTATGAAGAACAAGTGAATGTTAATTAATGTCCTAGAGAGATTTATAGATGATCTCATATGGCTCTAGACTCAATAGTGCACTTTGATTTTCGTAATCGGAGGCTGGAGTTGACTGCCACCTTTTCAATACCAACTAACTCGTAGTGAGAAAGTCGATAGATAACGTGTTTAGTCTCCGTGAGAATTGAAACATAAATATTTTAGAGATTATGAGTGGCTAGGGAGGGTTGTGCATTGCATCATTGGATCCATGATGTCTATCTTCAATACCAGACAACAGCTTAGTGTTTCTGATAGCATATGTATTGACCCGGTTTCTGCCTAAGTGTAAGGAGGGCTTCTTTCTTCAACCCCTTCAATGCTTACCAAGACTTCATCACTAACACCTTGTTGGGTTTATTCCAGTCTTAGCTTTGTCTTAGTCCGCATTATTTCCCATTCTCACTTTTACTCCTTTTGTATCATACCTAAGGACTTCTACACTATCTAATGGAATGTCCTTGGGTAGATCCCTTCGGTTCTGGTTGGATCATGAAACAGATACCTAATCTTAACCACCTTATAACTTCATAAAATTAAATACATGGTCAGTCTTTTGGGTATCTCTATTCTTGCCATTAAAACCATTTTGAAAAACCGATCAAGGTACTTGTGATATAAATCAAAGCTCTTGTACCTTGATGTTTTCATATTTTGAAAAATGCCCCCCTGCATATGTGCATCGATTATCAAAAGCCTTTTGCACATACAAAGGAGAAGCTAGCACCTAAGTCCTTTTAGATCACGTTTATTAGTTGCATAGTTTTTAATCACATTTTCTCCCCTTATTTAAAATGTCAAAATCTTTTGATATTTGAGATATCACTTGATTAAGACTGTGCGGGGGAGAGATATTACTAATTAGCAAGCTTATTCGGAACATATTAATGCTCCCCCTCAATTGTTGAGGGAAGGATATAGTGTTAAGTACATATTTTGAAAGATTTTGAATTTAATGAAAACTTGTACTTAACACATATATACTTATTTATGTACACTACATATTTATATATTATACAAGATAAGATATGAGATAGGACCTGACATGTTTAAACAAAGTATGACCTAGTCATATTGTCCTTTAAAGTGGTCGTTTGTCCATCTCTGTTTTTCTGCCACCAACAAAGCATTCCAAGCTTCTCTTGAATTGTCTTTCCAGCAAGAGGTCAAACACATTTGAACTTGAGCTTGTGTGGTTGGTGGTGTGGGTGTTGATGCTGTCTTTTCAGTAACCATTAAGATAACAGTGTCAATGAGTGGAGTTCTTTGGACAACTAGGTCCTCTTGATGAATGGGAACATCCACCATTGATTGAATCTCAAGTTCAGTAGATGACAGAGTTAAACTGGTTTGTACATTTCCAGCTTTTTTCTCTGCAACTTATGCATCAGCTTTGTTTTCCTCAACTTGTTTTCATCATTGGAGACGTCTTTAACTTCATTATCAGATCAATAAAGTGAGCTACTTGAGCTACTAAAATTGTCCTTTGGCTCATCGGGAACCTCTGGATAATACCAGATCCTTCACTTTAACCTTTGTAAAGTTGTTGAATTCTGTAGTCAAGCATGCTTCTTCTTCTTTTAGAAGCTTCCATAGCTTCCTCCCGAACCAGCAATCCTTTCTTAAGTAGATTCAAGGCTTTCTTCCAAGCGCATCGGAATAAGAAAACCCGCATGAAGAAATCTTGATGGATAAATCCCAAATTCTCAAAGTACCTAATTTATCCCTTTCAAGAAGTTGAAACCGTATCATCAAAGTCAATTAAGTCCCGGATGTGCGCATTTCACTCTTCAGGATAGTGATGATATGAACTGTAACATCAAAGACAACTAAGTCCCGGATGTAGACAATTAAACCCTCTAAGTAGATGAAATGATAACACCAAAGTCAACTAACTCTAAGATGTAAACATTTCTTCCTGCAGGAAACTGACTATCTAAAGGAATCATCATACCTATGTGTACCTCTTTTATCATATATTTCTACTTCTTTGAGAATAATCTTAGTGATTAACCGGTCAGGGAAATATTAAATGAATCAGAAACATATCATCAATTTCAAGGCTTCTAAAACTACGTAATTATTCCAAACAATCCTAACTCTTTGAAAACTATGAGGTGTTGGCAATTTAGGTCGTCTATAGTTTTAAGCCTAAGCCACTAATCTTGAAATTTTATTTAAGCCCCTAAAGTTATTAACTTATGACAAGTGAAGCCCTTGGAGTTAAAAATAAATTAACTCCCCCTCAAATTATTATCCGTTAAGTTAAAACTTTTTCCATATAATTACCGTGACTTGTTGAAGATAATGCGAAAACACTTTCTCCCCCTCGAACGAAGACTTGTATTCTATTTAAAGATCTAATGTATTTGTTCGAGTGGTCGAAATTTCTTTAAAATCTGTTTGTAATGTCTAAAACTGATTCTGATTTGATTAGAACACTTTTTTCAAATGGTTAACCTGAACTTGATTTATAAAATCAATATTTGTGAGAAAAATCGTTCGGGTTATAAAACTTATACCAATGGCAATCTAGGTCCTTCGAGTTGCAATGTAAAAGGCGTAAGTTCTTAATTACCATATGTCGCATTCTAAACCCTAAAGGTTGAAACAAATAACATCTAAAGCATAAATGAGTTAAAATTAATTAACTCCCCTTTAAATCATGATCCGTTATTGTCTAAACTTTTCTGTTTACTCCTAGATTATTCTGAAAGAAGTATTAGCACATATCTCCTCCTCAAATAATGTCTCATTTTTTATTTAAAGAGCTATAGACATTGTTTGAGTGATAGAAAATTCTTTTAAAATATTTTTCTGATGAGAAACTGAGATGACTGATTTGTTTTTAAAAGATAACACCAACAAAAATAAGATTTCTCTTATTTTGAAAAATAAATGCACTGACACGTACACTTATTTTATAGAAAGCATGGGTTGTGTTTGCAAGTAAACATAAGCCAATGTAACGAATATTAAGTAAATCCCATACCCGAAAAATTTAATTTGCTTTTGTGGTGGTCAAGTTATATTTTTGACGAATCCATGCCTGAAAAAATGAAGACGGATCTGACTGAAAATAACAGCAAGCCATTGACATGTTTTGAAAATAGTTTGAACTTCTGCTCGAACTTTATTTCCAGATCTGTGTCATTATTGAATGACATTTCTAAAGCCGTAAATATTATCGATTTTCAGAAGACATGTCATAAAAAACATATTTTTAGTATTTTCTGATTTTATATTTGGTTTTATAGGGTTTATATTTTTTTATTTTCTTTTTCAAAAGTATTTATAAATCAAAATAAAAGGAAAAACAAAAATATATACAAGTCGAAGTTTCCATCAGTAGTGACAGATGATGCTAGAGTTTAAGTAGATGAAGTTGAATCTAGTTGTTGTTGACGTTTATTAGATGCATCAGCAGCGGTAACAACGGAAGACTTCGAAACAACTAGATTTTCCCCATTGACTTTCCAACTCTGTCATTGACGTTGTGACTGTCATATCTGTTGAAGGAACTTCTTTGACATTAAAGAGTGAGGCTTGAATTGTTGTGTTCAAACATCATTGCAGTCTTTTTAATCATTGTGTGCCGATTGTTTCCAATGGAGTTTAAGATGATTGTACGTTTGAAGACGATCCCTGTGAAATGGAGACTTCATGGAGAAGTTCATGACATGGATCATCAAAATGTGAAAGTTGTGGTTGTTCCTCAACACCTTGAGAAATGATTGGAGACTGTTCTTGTTTGTGAATCCCTTGAGGCACTTTATTCTTAGACATCAACCTTTTCAGCACCCAAACTTTGAGATTATCCGTCTAGACATTGTATGATGTACATGTATATAAGTTAAGTGTACTTGCGCTGACATTAAGAGTTTGTTTGCATTTATAAGGGTTAGTGATATCTTCCTTAGAACCATTTGGGGGTTCACTGTAACCCTTGGTTATGCTAAAGGTGAATATCTTTCCCGTTGGAATCCACCTAAGACCAGCAGTCTTGAAAATTCTACCTGTCGGTTTCCATCTAAGATAAGATCTAGGAGTGTTTATTTTCTCATGCACAACGGAAGACTTATTAGGAGAAAACCCATATCCTGTAAAGATCTTCCTACCCGATTTCTGAGTATTACTCTTGGGTTCTACGGGTTTGTTACAGTTTCTAGTCTTATTGGATTGAACCTTAGTATGAGAATTCACTTCGTTCAGGAACTATGTTATATAAGCATCATGGTTTGCATTAAAGACACATTCCTGACAAGTCGAACAAACAAATTGTTTGGAGTCCAAAAATGAACTAGGATTCCTAGAGTGACCTACTAGTGGCACACTATTTGACGTTACCCCACTACTCTTAGATACAGGAAAATTTCCAGATGTTTGATTGTTGCTCCTAGGTTTTTGTTTGCTACCATTAGTAGTGTTTTGTAATCTAGTATTATGCATCACACTAGGTTTTGAATTCTTATTTATGTAGATGTATCCAATCACTTAACAAATGAGCAAGAAAGAAAGTTTAGAGAGAGAAAGTGGGTTGTAGCACTTAGAGAGAGAAAGGAAAGGAAAATGTATTATGTGAAAGAACCAAATGAATAACCAACCCTCTCCAAGGTGTAGAGAGGGTTATTTATACCTTGCTTGGTCCGGTCACAGATACGGATAACTTTTGTTGACCCGGTTAGCTTAGTAAGTTTCCAAATATTACGCTACAAGCTATTCTATAATATATTGGTAGTGACCGAGTCTTTTCTCGATTTCTAACAATCTCCCCCTAAGGGACGTCACTCTAATTTACAAAAACTTAAGCTCTACATTCTATGAATGTCTTCAATCTTTGCTCGTAGTCTTGTTTCATAATTTTTATCTTGTGAATCTTGATGTGGTAATCTTTAGACTTTTAGGCTTTAGCTTGTATCTTTATCTTGACTTGTATGTGATCTTGAGCTTCTTGAGATCATCAACCAAGCATAATCTCTTTTTGCCATCTTGTAATCTTTGCCTTCTTGTGATCTTGTGACTTTTGGACTAAAATGCTCATACTTTTCTTGGTTTTGAAAGCTTGTGTAACCATCTTTCTTGAAATTTATTAACTTTAACACTTCATCACTTCATGGAAGATGTGCAGTATCATAGTAGCGGAAATTTCCTGAAATTATTTAACTTTAATACTTCGTCACTTTAAGAAAGATGTACGGTATCAGAGTAGCGAAAGTCTTGAAACATGTACTTGAGATTTCATGATGTCTTTACATATGTCGGTCGAGTATGAGCATGTGGAATTGACTTTGACTTGTCATCGGATAACTGTTGCCGCCGTCAGGAAATCTGCATTAATGGGTTAGTGATAAACAACATATATGGACGAAAGTGGCTTTGTCACTTTGTCAAATATGGTTGTAATAACCACGGTTCCCATATATGGATTGAAAATTGATTTAGGAAAGTCAGTCGGTGTGATAAGATGCAAATGGTTTTTATAACACGCCAATAGTTTTATCTTTTTCAAAATTCATTCGTCAATTCATAAGCTGGACCGAATCGATATCCAGTATCACAAGTTCGATCCGTGTAGGATCTCACAAGTCACCTACCGCAGAGCCTGTTTGATGTTGGCTTTGGAAGGATTTCCATCATCACTGTGAATACCTTTTAGGCATCACTCTCATGTTCTGGCAAAATCACAAGGATAATGCGTAGGACTCTTGATATATTTCTTGTTTTCACATTGTGTGAATTAGCAAGCATATTTCGGATAAGTTTCCTAATGAGATTTATGGATGATCTCTTTTATGGCTCTAGACTCGATAGTGCACTTTGGTTTTTAGTAATCAAAGGCTGGAGCAGACTGCCACCTTTTCAATATCTACTAACTCGGAGTGCGAAAGTCGATAGAAATGTGTTTAATCTCCGTGAGAAATGAAACAAGAGTCTTTTGAGAGACCTTAAGCGGCTGGGAAGGGTTGTGCATTGCATCACTGGGTCCATGATGACTATCTTCAATACCAGACAACAACTTAGTGTTTCTGATAGCATATGTATTGACTCGGTTTTTGCCTAAGTGTAAGGAGGGCTTCTTTCTTTTCACCCTTTATCTTAACTTTTCTTTTTCATTCATCAACCCCTTGAATGCTTACCAAGACATCATCACTAACACCTTGTTGGGTTTGTTCCAGTGTCAGCTCTATCTTACTCCGCATTATTCCCTTTCCTCACTTAACTCCTTTTTGCATTATACCTAAGGACTTCTATTCTAACTAATAGAATATCCTTGGGTAGATCCCTTCGGTTCTGGCTAGATCATGGGAACGAATACCAATCACACCACCTTATAACTCTAATTAATTACAAACATGGTCGGTCTTTTGGTATTGTTCTCAACCTTAAAACCATTTGAAATGCTCCCCCTCAACACGTGCATCGATATTCGAAAATGTTTAGCACATAAAGGGTGAAGCTTGCACTTGAGTCCTTAAAATCACATCTTTAGCCATATATTTTAATCACATATTCTCTCCTTATCAAAAATGTCAAATCTCTTAATATTTTGGATATCAATTGATTCAAATATTAATGGTTTAAGGGAAAAAAATGGTCCAATTATTAACAAGCCGTATTATGAACATTTTTAATGCTCCCCCTCAATTTATGAGGGTATTATATATATATATATATATATATATATATATATATATATATATATATATATAGTGTTGAGTACGTTAATTTGAATTTTTTTGAATTTATTGAAAAATTCTAGAAAATTCCTACTCAGCCACTAGTTATATTGCCTCCTATTATAAGTCTATACTATATATTCACATTATTCACAAGATAAGATTTTGAGATAGGACCTGATGATCATGTGGTGCGCGTCATCAATTTGTAGTCCATCTCGAGTTCCCGAACACCAACCAATCTTTCAAGATTCTGAATGATCCTTCTTTCCCGCATCTGCTTATCAATCAGCTCGACCATAAGTTCTGACCTCCTTTTATCAATATCCGTCCAAACAAAAATCATGTATTCTATGATGAAGCTCATCCTAAACTTTTCTTTCTTGAGCTATAGGTTATTTTTGCGTAAGAGAAATGGATAATATGAGCGTAATAGTTAAAAGTAATATATTGAAAAAATGCGTATATAATTATATTAGCTTTTCCCGTCCGAGAACTTGTAACAGCTCATCAGACCTTCGCATTACTCTTATTCAGTTTTGGTTAGATCTTCATATATTGCCCTTGGGTGGGTTGTGATATGGAATGTAAGGTTCTTTGAATTCTAATTCTCTGGAATGGTCTGTTGATAGTGGAGTGATTTATAATGCTATCGTTTATGGATTAACTAAGTTTCTTATGGTAACTCTCTACACCAAGTTGTAGATCCTCAACACGTTTCTTGATGACGAGACTTCTTGTGAACATACGCAGAGTCACAATATCGCTGTCGGTGAGATGAAATAGCTTGTGTTGAACAGCAACAAACAACATGTCTTCAATGTCATTCAGGTGTAGATCCACAAAGTTACTTTCTTTAAACTTGTAAAACTAACGGTTAGCTCTTTTCACCACAATCTCTTCCAAATGACCATATCCATGTAGTTTCTTGACACTCACACTCTTTACCTCCAGAATTTTCTTAGTGGAATACACATTATGCTTGGAGAACTTGTTCATCTGAGATCTGTGCCATAGCTTACGCCCTTCACCCTAATGTTTGATCCCTTTCAATGCATCTTTGTCATATCCCACTTTGGTAGGACTCCAAAGCATAAGAACCATGTCTTCAATCCCATCAATCTCATATCGAGCTGCTTTTGTCTTTGTTATTGAAGTAATGTTCGTTCTCTCTGGATCAGAAGGTTTCAGATACTCCAGATCTTTGTTGAAGAAGTAATCAGCAGCGATAGTTAGATGGCCTGGTGACCTTGCAGAGGAAGAGGTTTGGACAGGTCAAAGGGGTAACGATCTCCTTCAGGATTATTCCAATCAAGCTTGTCGATTAATGCATTGAAACACTCTTGGAAGTGGTACTCTAATTTGACGCTGCTAGAACACGTGCCTTTTAACATATTATAGACAAGTCCTAACAAGATATCTTGAGTAAGATTATCAATTTTAAGTCGATCCAACACATACTTGGAGAAGTCAATCAGAGTGGCCATGAGTTCATTGAATGTTAGAGGATCCTTTGTAGTAGAGACCATTTGATTGAACCAAGGCTGTTCGGGTTGATCAAGTACAACCTGACGCTTGTTCCATTCCGGATCAGGGGTAGGAGGCCTTGGAGGTTGCGTGAACCATTCTAGATTCGGAGTCTTAGTTGTCTTGGGTTCAGAAGTATCTTGTGGTTGATCATCATCACCAACCACAACTTCACCCGCATCATCCATTACCACCTCAGCAGTAGGTTCTTCAACCGGTTCCTTTGCAGAAGCAGACTTACCAGTTTTAGAGCCTTTAGATGGAGCTTTACCTTTAGGGGTTTCCTTGGTGGTGGATGGCTTCTTGGAAGACTCTGACTCCTTGGTTCTTCTCCTCTTTGTCTTCTTACCCTGGTTTGGTCTAACTGGAGGGTCTTCATCATCATCATGTTTTCTCTTATGGTCTTTGATTGTGTCAGCAACTCCCTTATCCATAGCATTTTCATCCTCTATCAAGGCTTCCATGAGAACATGGTACAATCTATGATAAGCGGGATTTCCGTTGAAAGACTTGTTTGCATGCATGGTCTGGTAGAGAGAGCTTTTCTGATCAAACTCTTTGAGAGCTGCCTTGTCTATAGACTTGATAGTAAACTTCGGCATCTTTTGCTTCTCAACTTGTTCCTTCTTAATCTTGAGAATCTCTAAAGGATTTTTCTCAGATTCTTGTTCTAGATCAACTGTTGGTGTCTGATTCTTGGGTAACTCGGGAATTTGCTACAGAGAATATTTCTGAATAAGATCTGCCGTGTGTTTCTTCAGTTCCTTTTGAAAGACATTGATTCGATAAAATCGAGTCGAGTAATATAATATAAGTAATCACGTCGGATAAAAATTGCTTTAGGAAAAGTAATAGTTTATCCTCCAGATGTCGTGTCCCAACGAGAGATGAATTTGAAGTTCACGAAAATGCTTGTCGTTTGATGTTAATATAAAGTATTTCCCATTATAATAAATAATCACTTGAGAACAAGTAATGATCTAATCTTCGAGTGTCGTATCCACGACGAGATTTGAATAGAGATTTACGTTTATGTTTTGAAGTAAAATGTTTGATTATCTTTTAATTTTGTATTTTTTTAATTATACTAATAATATAAAAATATGCTAAAATAATACTAAGATATATCTAAAAAGGATATGCTTGTCAAGTGAGGTGAAAAGATCATTAAATGTGAAATAAAGAGATACTAAAGAATTGGTACCCGTTTAAAAACCGTTTTCTCACAACGTTGGTTTATATTGAAAACAAGCCTTTATTTTGGTACAAATTACTTTAAATGATAACGAATTAACACCCGTAAAAATATTATTTTCTCAAGACGTTGGTCTATTTTGAAAACGATATCTTATATTGGTGTTAATTACTAGATTTGATGCTTGATTATTTCTCTGGCTTTTGCCCTTCGAAATATTCAAATAAGAAATCTAAATAATCTGAAAATTATTAATCAACAATTTACTTTCTATTCCACACTTAACTCACTTTCCACGGTCACTTTACAAGCATAAGAAAAATCTACTCACTAAGCATAATAACTAAGCTAACAATAATAAGCATAGCAATAATGACAATCATATTAAGCTAAATAAACTAAAACTACTAATTATGGAAAAGGGAAAAGAAAGTAGAACCCGAATGACGAAACCGATACGAGTAAAACCACCCGGTCTAATAAACTATCAAAATACTTAAGTTTAAGTGCTTAAAGCATTAAACTCAAGATATTTAGCTAACTTAATAGACCCTTAAGCTCCACGCCTCATGAGTTGAAATGGTTTCGTCACCAAAAAAACAAATATCACAAAACTGTTAATAATACACAGTTTATAGTTTTCACAAAATTCAGTTTCACTTTCTACTAACTAAATCAAATAGTAGCCCAAATAGAAAACTGGGCTAAATAATTTCTTTTGGCCTGGAACAACCAAATCGCAAACAGGAAGCTGAAAAAAACATTTTAGTAAATTCAATTTCCATAAAAAACTGATTCTTAAAAGCAATTAGATAAGCTGCAAAAGCAATAGGCAATCTAACGAAACCGCAACAGCTTATGAATGACGAATAAGCACTAGAAACATCAACGACAATTAAACCTGGAAATTATTCAAACCAAACGAAACATCAACAATAATTAACCCGAAATCACAAGAATCGAAATCAAACTAAACCTGAGCAATCGTCTAAACCTTCGATACATCAAAAAAACAAAAATCATCTGGAAACATAGTCGATAATAGAACGGAGCAATCAATTTAAATCTGATCTATTACAATAGAAATACTAATCTAAACCTACTGCTAATCCACGAGATGAAAAGAAAAAAAACTATGAAAGTAAAAAAAAACAATGAAATATATAAAGATAAGATAGATCTCTCTGCTGCTCTTCCTTTTTTTTTCTTTATATCATGCGTAACACATACGCAGTAACCAACAAAAATGGGATGTAGGCTTCCTGGGCCAGATGTATAAATTCATTGCTGGGCCTGATGCCAATTCTTATATCTTGGGCTGCTCTTATAAGGGCTGCGAAAATAGGCTGGGTTAACATATGAGCAATGGGCCGCAGCAGGTGTAGCAATGTGATGGGCTGAGTTGGTCTTGGACTTGGTTATCTAATAATAAGTATGGGTCGGTCTGACCCATATAAATGGTGTCGGGCCAACCCAATAAAAGATGAAGGCACCGTTTGACTCGAATTTTCGTGTTCTTTCTATTCCCGTGCCCGGTTTTGTCCGTTTTGGCTTTGTTTTTGTCCTTTTTATGACATATCCATACCTGCAAGACACAATTCACGAAACAAACATATACAATGTATTTCTCATGCATTTTTGGTCATTATTGGTCTTTTTAGCTCGTTTTATTAGGTAAAAGGTATGTGTAATTAAGCACATACCAAAATCCCCCATACTAAACTATTGCCGTGTCCTCACGCAATGCTATAAGTAAACACTTTAGAAGACTAAGAGTCTTAATTCCCCTCGACTAATTACCTCGAAAAGTAGCTAAGTGTTCATCTTAAGGAATTAAGAACTCAATAGCTTTGAAAAGCCCTGTTTTGACCATTTTTATATATCTACACTAATTACCACACATATTTTTTATATTTTTCCTATTTCTTTTTCTAACTAGAATGTCTGGACTTTCGTTATTTTCATAACCTTTAGGGTCATAGAACAAGAAGCACTTCAATCCTAAAATGCCCAAAAGGATAAATTCATCGTCCTCGATTTTTTACTTGTCCCAAACCAAGCGTAAAAACAAAATCACCGTTAAAATACAAGTTAAGATGCTAACACTACTCATATTTGTAACTTGTAAACTTTTCACTCCCGAAAATTATAATATATTATGTGAGTGTGCTCATTTCAAATTTCAACCATGGATCAACATTTTAAGAAAGTTGCAATATTTCTATGCTTCACGTTCCACCCAAGAATAATGAGTTTGAAGGTGAGATCATCCCATGTAGCGACTTTCGTCTCGGCACATCCCAGCCTTGCGGCTAAGTGACCAGGATTTTGACACCTCACAAAGACTAGTATCGAGACTCACGGACCTTCGGTTTCAAAACCCTTGGACTTCCCGTTTATACATAGAAAAACTACAACTAAAGCAAATTAGTCTTAGTTCAAAAATATATTTAAATTTAAGAAAAAGAGATTTTAATATATTTATTTATTCAAAAACTATACGTTTTTTTTGCTATAATCATAATATATTGTTGGGAAAAATATTGTAAAAGACTTAATACTGGTAGTATAACAGTTAAGTCTGGTAGTATTAGTTAGTTCTGGCAGTACTAAGTTAAGTCTGGCAGTACTAAAGTTAGTACTGGTAGAGTGGCAGTACTATAGTTAGTACTGGTCGTATTTAGTTAAGTCTGTTTATGTAACAGAATAGAAGTAATAGTTATCTTAGAGATATTTTAGGAGATATCTTAGGAAAGGATATGCATTATCCTTTCACACGTTTTGTAAAGCCTTCTAGGGTTTCCTTGGTGTATAAAAGGAACCCTACGGCATAGAGTTGTAAGATATATCTCGAATAGAAGCATTGAAGCTTAATAGAAAATCAATAGCAAAATTAGTATTATATTCTTCTTAATTCTTGTGTTAAGATTCCGCATTAACACTTGATATTCATAGTCAGTGTCTCTCACATAGTTGATTTGGATTTATTCAAGTTAACTATTGTCTTACAAAGGCTATATAGATCCAAGACCAAGGACCTACAAGTGGTATCAGAGCCAATAGAGGGATTCTAAGTAAGAAGAATCATTAGAACCACAACTCTCCTACAATTCTTTACAAAATATCTCAACCTGCTAATGATGAGTTGTTAAAACATCTCAGTGATGATGAAGAATCAAACCATGAAGATGCATCAGACACTGGTGTTGCACCTAAACAAAAACAACAGGTGATTC
>BQNB010043951.1:2906-45184 GCA_026074375.1 Tanacetum coccineum
TCGTTTAACGAATACGACGTATCGACCAGTATGACAATAAAGCTTAAACTGCAAAAAAATAAAGACTAGATAACGTCCAGGTAGTCAATACGTCGTATCCATGGGGTTGGATACGCCGTATAGACAGTCTGGGAAGACAGACTCGATTGGTTATTGAAAATACTTTAAGTTAGACTTGCCCCAATTTAATCCCATCCTTATATAACAATTTGGGGTCGAACGAGATGTCAAACGACATATATAAATTCTTAATTATAAAAATGAATGGCATCCCTTTGTTAAGATAATTCCAAGTCACGATATTAACATTTAATTCCTTGATAAAAAATTTAGCAGTGAAAATTTTACTAATTGTATCATGACTTGTTTCCAAAAGCTTATTTGACCCTTGTGCATCGATGTTTATTACATTAGGTAATGGTTCAATAGATAAATCCTTCGAAGATTGTTTGATATCGATTTTATCATCATCATTGTTCGAATCTGATTTTAAATCATTGATAGAAACTAATTTATAAAAAAATGAGTTTTTATCGTATATAAAAGTGTAATCTTTGTCATCAGAATCGGACGGTGATATTTTGAAATCAAAATCAATCTTTATGGCAAGATAAGCACTTACTGTAGGTTCAGATGAGACTTCTGGTTCAGGAGTTAAAGCATCATTGTACACAATGGCTGGGAACTCGTTCTCAAAATCGGATGAGACTTCCGGATCAGATGTTAGAGCATCATTGTAAACAATGGCTGAGAACTGGTTCTCAAAATCTTTGAAGTAGTCGATATCTTCAAAATACCTGACCTTACCATATGTAGCAGTTTCCCAGTTAAACTCTTGACCACGCCTACGTGCTTTTTCTTCTTCAAACTAAATATACTCTGCCATAGTAATGTTGGGGTCGTCCATTTTCTGTAATAAAATGGCTAGGAAAGAAAAAGGTCAAATAGATGGATCAATGCGCCGTATTCAATAAATTGAATACATCGTATTGATGTTTGGATTCGAATATGTTGTATAGGTTTAGAAAAAAAATTATATGTCGTATCCAAAAAGTTGAATACGTCATATTCAGTATTCGACTCAGAAAGTTACAACAGACTGTAACAATGCAGAAAAACACACAGACACACAATATGCAAAAAATATACAATGCGGAAAGCAAACACACACAAAAAACAAACACACACAAATATGCAAATTAATCTAAACTAAACTAAATCTAAACTAAAATACTAATAAAAACATAAATTAAACAACTTCACTCCCCGGCAACGGCGCCAAAAACTTGATGTGTCGTTGTGTAAAGGTAATTTTACGTTATCAAGCTTTACATTTATATTTTTCTGACTTTACCTAAAAACAACACTTTAACGGGCAGTGTACCCGATCGGATGTAGCTTCGTTGGTAAGTAAGGTGTCGATCACTAAGAGCGAGAGCGTTAATCTATAGTTCTATCAATATTTTGGTTAACTAAACTAGGTTAATTTAAACTATGTTAATTCTAATCTATGTTAAACCTATGCTAAACCTATGTTAATCCCAATTTTAACGGATAAAGAGGGGTTCAGTCTGAGAGATTGGCACATGTTTTGTGGTAACTTAGATCAATTTAAAACACAATAACACGCGCAAGCAGATAATCAAAAGATAGAAGAGCGGTCTAGCCAAATATAAGAAAACTGTATTAACCATGATTAATCCAATTAAAACGATGGTTTATCTATTTAGTGCAATAAGTGCTTATCTCGAGACGGCATATGAGTCCACGATTTAAGCGGTACTTCTTCCTAAAACCTAGACACGTAGAATTCTGTCACAATTAAACGCATCCGCATAAAGCATCCTATTTGTTGATTATAATCTATCTTAGAAGATTAATAATGGTGATCTTATTAAACCCTAGCTCATGGAGACTTTACCCACTTACTGCTTAACGGCTCTTTATATACTAGTAGTCCATTGTCCGAGTCTTTACCAAAGGAATCAGTACGTTATTTGTTGATCCTAGGTCACTTGCTAGTCCAACTTGTTCACATAAACCAATAGTAAAGATAGGTTAATATTTGTGATCCTATTACTCTAGATATATAAATTGCGGATATGGAGAGCCATCCCGGCATCTAGCTAGCGAGATAATTTGCATTCTTAGATCCAGTTGAATGATGGGTCGCATACTTAAGCACGTAAACAAGTAAAAATTGATAAACATAATCTAACAATCAACGATAAATTAAGCAGTCGATATAAACAAACCAAACATTTAAATCTTCATAATCATGGCTAATACCCAAGGATATTAGCCCTTAATCATTGTAATCAATACAAGAATAATAATTCAACCAAGGTAAACTAACCGAGTTAAACGAATGATACCAAAAATTGAACGATTACTAGAGTATAGGAGATTACAATGTGTTTCCTAAGGAATTAGTAGCTTTGCTTGACCTCTTCTGCTCTTCTTGTCTTCTGAAAATCAACTTTTGTGGTTAGGGTATCAAAAATATGATCAAGCACACCTAAAACTCGTTTTTAGGTCTTCTATTTATAGTGTCTGGAATTTGGTCGATACGGCGTATTGAGAGTTTCTTGGAGTAGGGACCACGTTCAATATCTTCCAGAATATCTTATTACTATATTTTAGATACGGCGTATAGAAGTCTTCTAGATACGGCGTATAGGACTTTGTTTTTCGTGGTTTTTTATGAAGTGTAGGCATAGATACGTTGTATCTTCCTTGATGGATATGGCGTATTGGATGTTAGAACAGTTGTCTTCAGATTTTTTCGTTTAAGCTTCAGAATGCGTGCCTTTTAGCTAATCTTCACAAAGTACTCCATAATTACTGCAAATCTCAAATATAAATGATTAAGTATTAATTCTTGCAATAATTATACAAAATGGGTAATTTACATGGGATAAATGATGCTATGAAAGTGACGTTATTTGATGTCATCAGCAATATACATCTCAATTGTTGACATAGGTTCGCTAAACCTCTTTTGTTGATGTAACTTGTATAAGACCAACCACAAGTCATTTATCAAATCGCTAGAGATATTGTTGCATTGTCTAAGTAGACTTAAAGCTTGGTCATAGTCGTCTACCAAGTCGTAATTGTAATCCATAATATGAGAACAAATAAACTTACTGATATTTGTGTCAACAATTTATGTTTCTTTGAATGCTACGAAAGACTTGCAAATTTAACAAAGTCTCCTTTTGTTGTATAAGTATAAAAATGGCACAGATCTATAATCACTCAACCAACCTCCCCTTAATGATTCTTGTATTAACACTGCTAAAGTAGACAAGTCCTTAACTGAGTTCTTGCCAAACAATTACAAAAGAAACTGATAGTCCCCAACACGGATGCTATCAAAACAATACAAAACGCACACTACCACACATTTGATAATAGCTACCTAACCAAGCTAGAAATAATGATCAAGATGATCAAAACCCTAAAAATAAAAAACTGGTGATGATAAACTTGAGAGAGAGACTAAGAGAATCGTAAAATATGAGAGAGGAAGTATGAGTGATAAGAAACCCTAGCACCTCATCTCTTCAGCTTATATAGAGCAATATTACCAGCTAAACACTTCGCAATGGAAAGTTACACAAACTGCACAAAACCTTAGCATAAGATAAATAATATTTGCAATAAGGCTCTTTAAGTTTCATAAGCTTGCCAAAGAGAAATAATACTTCCAATACCTTCCCTCAAGCTTATGACCCAAATATGTTCAACATACCCAGTTTTTTAGTCAGCAAACCATGATGAAATAACCCAAGTCTTGTGGTCAAAATATTAGCAACATTTTCCTTTGAATCAACCTTAACTGTTTTGATCAAACTAGATACCTTTTCTCTAACCAAGTGTACATCAATGTCAAAATGCTTAGTTTTTCATGCATAACTGGATTGGCTGCAATCTGTATTGCTGATTTGTTGTCACAATACAAATTCACATGAATCAAGTTAGCAATACTAAAATCCTGTAAAACTTTAACAACCCACATAACTTTAAGGAGCAAGTGGAAAATGGAGTGGTGGAACTCTACTTCGTCAGAACTGAATATCATCCAGCAGACATTCTTCACAAAGCTTTACACGAGAAAGATTTCAACTTCATTGATAGAAAGTTGGAATGATAGCTGTCTCCGGGACTCTGGAAAATCTGGCTAAAGAAGAGGAAGAGTAATGGCGGTAAATCTTCACATATCCTATGTACAATATGTAAATAAGAAAATATATAAAAACTCAAAAAGATTTTTCATTTTTATAAAAAAATTCAAAATCAAAATACAAAAATATAAAACCAGAAAAATTCAAAAATAGTTAAGTTGACTTGTCTTTAGAATCGATAACATTTTCTGCCTTAGAAAGTTCATTAATTAAATGACACGTGCGTAAATGAAGTTCGAGCAGAAGTTGTAAATACTTTCAAAACATGTCAATGCAGAAACCCGGTCTTTATTTTAAAGGCAAGTTTTTCGCATAAAGAAACTTGGGACTCACAATCGGGAATTCAGTTTCTTGGGTTGGAATTTACTTTACTTCTTACAAAGCTTTGTGTATACTTTGCTACATAGCCTTTAAAGCAAGAGATTTCCTTTCAACTTTTGCTTTGACTATTTCGGAATCTTTCTTGATGATCATTTCGAGAACTTTGAGGTTCCCGGTAAGTTCATCAAGAGATAGTGACGTTAATTCTTTCGACTCTTCAATCACCGTGACCTTTGCTCTTCATTTAGGATGTATAACCCTAAGAAACTTTCTAACATAGTTCTTGCTAGAATAACTTTCATCAAGAGCTTTTAGACAAGTAATAATAGTATTAAATCTAGCAAAAGCACTATCTATAGATTTGTCTTCGGAAATGACGAATTGTTCATATTGTTGAACCAAAAGGTCGATCTTATTATCTTTGACTTGACTATTACCTTGGTGGGTGATTAACAATGTTTTCAAAATTTCTTTTGCCGTATTACACATGAAAATTCTTTCATATTCTTTTCTAGGCAAAGCATTATAAATAATCATTTTAGCTTCGTTATTTTTCGCAAGTCTTTTTTTAAGATCATCAATTTGTTTTTCAAAAGGGATAACCTCATCTAATTTGGTTTCCGAATTTTGTTCAATAGGTTGAAAATCACCGTTGGTAATAACATGCCAAAGATCTAGATCTTTTGATTTAACATATGTCTCGAATCTATTTTTCCAATAAATAAAACTATTACTTTCAAAAAGTGGTGGTATTTGCATAGATTGCCCTTCTAGATATTTGTCGGAATCCATAGATCGATCCAAGCTTTAAAATACAGTATATTTTATCAATCTTGAGTGACATTGGCTCCTGATACCAATTCTGGAAACTAGAAGAGAGATGAGGGTTGAATAGTTTACAGGTTCGTTTTACATTTTAAAAGTTAACTTTCAAAATATTTAGATTCGAGTTGTATGTTTAACCAATTCACAATATGAACAAACAATATAGCAATTTAAATAAAGCTAAATAACGATGACAATAATATGAAGAGGTAAGGAAAGGAACAATCAAACAAAGACGCCAAGATTTTATAGTGGTTCGGCTACGAAGCACCTTTTCGCCCTACTCCACTCCCCGAGTATCCTACTCGAGATTTCACTATGTCAACGAGCTCCCTTTAGGCGGAGAAAATCGTTTACACGTCGCTTAAGTTATTTTTCGACACTAAGCTAAATTTCGAGTCCTAATCTTAACTAGAACAAATCTACCACTTCACAATCAATACACAATCACTAGATCTACACTATCGGATTTACACACAATTCGAATCACACAAATACACAAGATAGTTACAATAGAGATTTGGTACTTAGAAGAAAGGAGGAAAGATCTCTAAATAACAATCCATTTCTTGACGAATACGAATGTTCTTCTCTTGCACTTGAATGAGAGGGAAGAGATGAGAAGAAGAGATTAGATCACTTGAAACAAGATCTAAGAATGTTAGTGATCAAGATATTTAGAGAGAGAAATAAGATTTTTAGAGAGAGAAAGTTATCTGAAAATTTCGTGCAAAGAGGTCTAATTTTCTGCAAGGAATTGAGCAGTATTTATAGGCAGAAAAATCTAACGGTCACTCGCGGTGGTCCCGGTGGTCCCAGATATATAAGGGGGCCGCCAGGCCTATAATGAGGTCGCCCAGTAGACCACACTCTCTTTTTTGTCTTTTTGTGAGGAAGGTTGTATCTGGTATGGAACTTCTATTTTGGGGGGAAAATTTGAATTTCTAATTTTAAGTTTTTAATAAAAATTTTCTTTTAATTAGAAAATATTTTGTATAACTAATTTTGTGAAATTCTTTTGTAAAAATGTGATGAATAAGAGAAAAATATTTTCTTGATCACTAATCATGCTTAAAGATTTGTTTGTTCATACATTAAGTGATTACTAATCTTAGAAATAGAATTTTATGATTAATAAGTTGTAAACGTTTAATTTTATCGTAAACGTTTTTACATTTTGTTATTATCAAAACGTTGAGAGGTCGAAATTATAAATAACGTTTTAGACATTATTTGTATTAACAAAAAGACATAAAAAGCCTTTCTCAAAAGTTGACACTAACCTATGTCTATTAGATGGATTAGGCCCAAGCTCGGTTTGTGGGTTGAGTCCATTAGGGTTTCTAGGTTATGTAACTTCTATATATTGTGTCTTAATAAACATTAACCTACGGGGAATTATGTAGTTTAACATGGTATCAGAGCGGGTATGATCCTCAGACCTTAATGGCTAAGTTGAGCTGCCGTCTCTATGCTACCCCATCAAACCTAAAAGTTTTTATTCTTTTTATCTTCACTTCCTCCGCCATTGGGGTTCTACTAATTTTGTTTCCACTTGGTATTTTTCTCAGGGTGACTTTACTTCGGTTTAAAGAATAATGAGATTGATGTGTTTTTCTAGTGTGTTGATAATTTTTTGGTACAATGAGAAAAAGGTTAGAATGTTGGCGTACAATGAGAAACAGGTTGAAAAAATCTTGAAGGATTTCTTTGGTGTGGCTGATGAAATGTTAAAGAAGTTATATTTGTTTTATTGTTTCTTTGTTAGTAAATTGTTCGTACGACTTTGTTAGCAGTCGACGAAAGTTGATCATTGGTACCAGTCCACAAAGTCGACCGTTGTTACGGTTTTGTTACCAGTCGACTTAGTCGACCGTTGGTAATTAAAGTCGGTCGTTGGTACGGTTTTGTTACAAGTCAACTAAAGTTATGTTTTTATTAATGTTTTTTTTTCTCTTTTCTAATTTACTACTCTATTCCGAGCTTTCGCGATTTCGCCGCTCCGTCTGCGGGGGAGTATTAGATAGATTAGGCTCAAGCTCGGTTTGTGGCTTGGGTCCATTAGGGTTTCTAAGTTATGTAATTTCTATATATTGTGTCTCAATAAACATTATAACCTACGGAAAATTATGTAGTTAAAAATGTCCACCTGTTTCAAATCTTTTTAAGCCCACAAAATCAATTAGTTTGAAGAAAAGAAAAATATTACTCCCTTCGTCCCAAAATAAGTGTCAAGTTTGACTTTTCAGAGTCAAACTTGTTCAACTTTGACTTTGATTATTTTAGTGTGTGCTATATAATTACTGGATTGAATAATCATACAATGAATATTACACATATATACCCATTCCATTAGGTATTTTGCATCAAATCATTAGATCAATAGACTACTAAAAATAATGGTTTTAAAGTCCAATAGTTTGAGTCAGTTTGACTCTGAAAAATCAAACTGAACATTTATTTTGAGACGGAGGTAATACTGATTAAAATATATGCATGTGCGTTTTCTTCCGCTACATGAATGGCCCAAACCTTTATTTCCTTCTTATTGAGGAAGTTCTCAAAAACCTTTTCTTTTAAATAAGTGGTTAAATTAGACATCACTTCAAACAACTTTATTTATTTAAGAAACACCCGTCATAGATGCTACAAATTACATCAAAATAATTTTTTAAACTAATCTCTTTTTGTCCTAATTTATTAGTTCATTTTTAACTTTTTAAAGTTTTTATTTTTCAACTTTGACCATAAATGTTTTTTTTTTTGTTATAATACTTGATAAAAATTATATCAATGAAAATACATTTAAAATCCAATTCATTCATATGTTTTGCATCAAGTATTATATAACACAAAAACATAATTAAGGTCAAAGTTTAAAACGAAAAACTTCAAAAAGTCAAAATTGGACTAATAAATTGAGACGGAGAGAGTATAAAGTTTGAAGTACTTTAACTCAAAGATGCTATCCAAGAATTTAGTATTCTAACAAAGATGGCTTAGAATTAGAACCATTAGGATACCCTTCACAAATCCAACCACAGGCACATCTGCAAGATTCTGAAAGAAGCTTGCAATTTAAATGGGGTCAATAAGAGATTTTTGTTATCAAATTGGTCAAAAGTGAACCCATGTAAATGAAAGTTAAGTCCTTGTATACTAGCGTATCCCATATGCCAACTCAACATAAAGGTTGTCAACTATTCCCTTAAAAAAAAGCGAGAAATGTCACATACTTTTTTAAAAAAATATTCACACAAAATAGGTGTCACTTGATTATAAAGAGTAAAAAGCAAGAAAGAAAAAACTCACTGCAACCTTTTTTTTGGGTAAAGGGGATTACCCCAGTAAAATATAGAATCATAAAAAAGTTTGAGAACAATGAAATGTGACTGAAATGCCACATTAACTTCAAGCAAGCTCTTGACCAACCACTAAACCGTTTGCAGTGAGTTTTTTCTTTCTTACTTTTTACTCACCGCAACCTAATTAATACACATCACATGTCACATGTTTATGTGGATTTTTGTTTGTAAAAACTATGTGAGTCTAGCATTGCTCTAAAAAGCAGTCACTTCACTATGTAATAAAATCATCATCATCTTTTTTATTTTTAACTCTTTGAAAACCAAAAACATAAAAACCAAAATACCTGCGCACGGTGTCATAACGCCGTTGGGGCTCGTTCCAACGCCGTTTCCGGCGTTATGGCACCGGGATGTGAAAGAGGGGAACGTCGTTGGGGGCCAAGTTAACACAAACACGTCATAACGCCAGCGATTTTCTTTTTTTTTCTTCTTTTTTTTGGTTTTAAATTGGTTTTTTCTGTGTGTGTTGATTGTGTGTGTAGTGTGTGTGTGTGTTTTACTACGTGTGTGTGTGAAGTGTGTGTGTGTTCAGAAAGAAGAAGACCATAAAAGGTGGTTTTTTGTTTTTTTTTGTTTTTTTTAAACTTATATTAATAATGTTTTTTGTTTTTTTAAATTTAGTTTAAAAAATAAAAAATTAGTTTTAAAATTGTGAATGAAATGAATTTATTTAGTTTTAAAATTGTGGAAAAAAAATTAATGGGGCCCAAAAAGTGGTGTTATTTTGGTGTTATGATTAGAGGGGTTTTTTTGTGTTGGTGTTATGGTGTTAAAGTTAATGTGGCAGTACTTTTTTGGTGTTATAGTGTTATGACACCTGAGGCTTTTAGTATTCATCAAATTTAACTTCCAAAATTTATTTATTTATTCACTTTTTTGTAAATCAATTCATATGCAAATAAATTTTAATTTTTATTCCAATATTTTAGATCTTATTAGAGCTTGAGGAACGGTCGTGCCGTTCTCTCGTGCCAAAGAACGGCGCGATATTTATGAACGGTGCACGACTCCGTGCCTCGCGCCGTTGAGTCTCGCACCGTTCATAACAGCCCACGCCGTTCGTATATATATATATATATTTAAAATCTAACCGTTTATATCCGTTGAGGGGAGCCTTTTTTTGAATTTTAAACCCCAAAAAATCCCATTTTTACCCTTTAAAAATCATATAAATACCTCTTTATTATTTCATATTTCACACACACTTTCAATATATTTTATAACACACACTTTTCTACTTCTCTTATTTTTCTCTCCAAAAAATGAATCCCAACCAAAATAATTGTCCCAACCAAAATAATTGGATCTCGGGTATGCTAAACGACCCAAACAACCAAATTCCGGGGTCTTCTACGTATCCGACCAACAATCCGGGCTCCTCCTCTCAACCTCCATATAACCAAATGCCTTATTATTCCAATTTCCAAACCCCATTTGTTAATCCCGACGAATTGTTGTTATTTAATCAATGGAAAATGCAACAACAAATGGGGTTTAACCAATAGTCTCAACAACAACAACAACCAAACCAATCAACCGCTTCCCAACCACAATCCGACCACCAATCCTTTAACTTAATAGATGAAACCGAAGACGAGAAAGAAAAGGAGCTGATCCCGACCCCGTCGTCGAAGAAGACGAGCCGTGGCGCACATTTGAAGGCGAAGGCAAAAAAACCAAAGATACCGAATCATAAGTCGAAATCAAGAAACGAGCTCGAAACGTGTGGACCTAAGATGAGGAGTTGATTTTGGCGGAAAGTTTCATTCAAATTTTCGAGGATCCAAAAACGGGTTGTGATCAACAAAAATATACCTTTTGGTATAAAATACTTGATGTGTACAATACCGAAGCCAAGAGACGCGGTTTTATTGAGCGTACCAAGAACATGTTGACGGGAAAGTGGATTCCAATGAATGCAAGCGTTCATAAATTTAATCAATTGGTTTCGGAAACGCTTGCACATGTGGGGAGAATTATGAAGATTGAATAACGAGGGTGGAAGTTTTGTACAGAACTCATGTGGGTACTGAGTTTAAGCACAAGAGTGCTTGGCTTTTTTTGAAAGGCAAGCACAAGAGGACAAACCCCGAATCGACAAACGCAAGAAGAAATCGTTTTCGTGTTACCGACGATGAACCTGAGCATTTTGGAGATGATGCGTTGCCTCGGCCACCCGGGTTACAACGAATTGCTAAAAGTCAACGTTCTTGTTCTAACTCGACCTCTAGCTCCGGTTCTAACCCGATGATGTATCAAGAATTCATGAAAGAACAATACGAGTTAGACCGCAAAGCAAAAATGCAAGTGATCGAGCAAGAGAGCGAAGAGCGAAGGCAGTTAATCCATGTTCAAAGGATTGCGGAGGAGATGAGAGTGCTACAAATCGACACACGCGGGATGGATCCGGCCGACGCCGTTATCATTAACGCCCAAAAGGAACGAATCCGAGTGGCATATCAACCACCATCAAACTAGTCGACGCCGTTTACTTTATGTAGCGTTTTTAATTTATGTCTTTTGTTTCTTGTTTTTTTTTATTTCTATGTAATTTTTTTTAATTTAATGTAATGTTTTAAATTTAATGTATTGTTTTTAATTATATTGGGTATTTTTTTAATTAAGTAAATTAAAAAAAAAATTAGCCAACGGCACCAGAAATGTGGTGCCAACGGATGCCCCAACAAATGTGGCGTCGTTCAATTTTTGGTGCCGTTCTTCATTTTGCTGACGTGACACCACTTTTTGAGAGAATGACACGAGCCCAACGGCACGGCTCATAAAACCCCCCCGAAATGAGGCATTTTTAATCTTGGTTACATTTTATGAAATTGATTTGATTAAGTGATAATATGAATTTAAGCAGGGTTTTTAGAAGTGGGTTATTTTGATTAAGTGATAACTAGCAGGGTATCCGCGCGATGCGGCGGGGTACCTTTTAATCAAAAATTTTGGCGAGCTATATTTTTTGATTACATGTTTTTCGTGATAACGACTTTACGCTTGACGATAATATTAAGGAATAAATTTAGGCACACTTTCTCATATTAAAATGTCAAAGTGCGGTTGTTGATGGTGTTGTCAAAAAGACACATGATTTCGGGTCATTGTTGTTACCTAAGTCTCTCGAATAGTAAACTTTACCTCTAACGGTCAGAACCGGTATGACTTAAGGACCTCTCTAGCTGTTTTGTACATTGAGTTTTCGTAGTTGTAATGCTTAATTTTAAGTTAGTGCATCATTTTGAATAAATTCTTGCATTACATAATTTTTGGGCATTAAATAGATTGTATCATGTGTTATATTAGTTGTACGTTTGAGTAAGAGGTATTTTTAATTCTAGCATTGATTATATGTGTTAAATTGATGTATATGCGCATTTAATAGTTGTAAACAAAACTTTAAAACTTGTAATGCTTAAAATTAATTTTTATTTGTGCATTAGAAGTATTGTACAATATGCTTCATAACTTAGATTATTTAAAATTTTTAGGGCATTAAATGAAGAAAGAGAACACAAAATGTTTTATACAAGTTAGGCTCACCCGCGCTCCGCTGCGGGATGTTTGGCGGCCGGTGTTTTCGGTTGGACGTGTTAGAAGGTATATTTTTGTAAAAAAATAAAAATTAACGGTCGTTAAGTAACGACCGATTTCAAGCACTGTTTTGGTGCATTCTAAAAAAAACTAACGGTCGACCGCTAGTGGGGAAAGGGGTATTTTATAAAAAAAAATTAAAATGAGGGTAGTTTTCGTAATTTAACACATAGTGCGAGGGGGTATTTCGTAAATATTTGAGGGGCTATTTCGTAAATAAAAAAAGGAACGGGTCGGGGCGGACCGGGTCGGGTCGACCCGACAATACCGATAACTCAAAAAGTGCGAGTGAATATTTTGAAAAAAAAAGCAAAAAAACAATTTAAAAAAAATTTTAAAAATGTTCGGACCGGGTCGGGTCAACCCGGTGCATTTAATGCAACTTAATGCACCTGAAGCGCGTGGTTAGTTCTATTGTTATTCATAAAAAAAACAGACCGATGACTCAAAAAGTGCGAGAGAGTATTTAAAAAACAAAACAATTTTTTTTTCTAAAAAAAAAAAAAACCGATCGGACCGGGTAGGGTTGACCCGGCGTATTAAATGCACCCCGGTCAACCCGGTGCATTTAATGCACACTAAATGCAAAAGGCCATTTAATGCATGCGAGAGGGTATTCCGAGGAAAAAAAAGGAAAATTTTATTTTAGAAATTTTTTGAAAAAAAAAGGAAAAAAAAACTGGCGACCGCGCGCCGTTGCGGGACGATTAGCGGAGCGCGAGGTTTGAGGAAACTTAAAGTTTTATTCATAAAAAAACAGACCGATGACTCCAACAGTGCGAGAGGGTATTCCGAGAAAAAAAAAAGGAAAATTTTATTTTAAAAATTTTTTGAGAAAAAAAAAAACGGGACGATTAGCGGAGCGCGAGGTTTGAGGAAACTTAAAGTTTTATTCATAAAAAAACAGACCGATGACTCAAACAGCGCGAGAGGGTATTCCGAGGAAAAAGAAAGAAAGTTTTATTTTAAAAACTTTTTGAGAAAAAAAAAAGGAAAAAAAAATGGTAAAAAAAAAAATAACTGTTTAAAAAAAAAAAAACACCTTTATTAATTGCCGGTCAAAAACATTTAATGCGACCCGGTTTTTGGGTGGGTCGGGTCCCCCGGTAAATGTATTGTTTAGAAATAGAAATTAGAAATGTAGTATAAATATGAATTTAAACAAAGTGAGCCGATACGAAATGAAATATAAACAGAATCCGTAAAACCTGACATATCCGAGGGACCATTTATGTAGTTAACTCTAAAATGAAAGAATGGTTAGTTTGACGAAAATTTGTCAACTCGGTTATTAAGAAAGAAGACTAAACAATTGGCAACCACTTGATTGATCCAACGTTATTGTCTCCACATTTTGTTTACATATATGGTCCATTATTCAACTACCAAAACCTACCATTTTCATAACTCACAATGGTTCATCTTTCAGAAATTTCACATGATGAATCATTTTACGTCCATGACGTATTTCTAAGTTTTAGGGGCGCTGACACTCGTAATAGTTTCACTGATCATCTCCACAAAGCTCTTCTAGATGCCAATATAGACACATTTTTGGATGATGCTGAGATGAAAACAGGACAAGAGTTGAAAACTGAATTGGTTAGTGCGATTAAAACATCGAAAGCTTCTATTATTGTCTTGTCTAGGAATTACGCTTCTTCGACATGGTGCCTAGATGAACTTGCACTTATTATGGAGCAACATAGGACTAGCAAACATGTTGTTTTTCCCATATTCTATCATGTGGAGCCCACTGATGTTAGGAAGCAACAAAAGAGCTTCTTGGTTGCAATGGAAGAGCATAAACAAAAGATGGAGGCTGAAACAAATGCACAGAAGAAAAGTGAATGGGCTCAAAAGATAGACAAGTGGAAGAAAGCACTAACACAAGTTTCTGATTTAAAAGGGATAGATGCAAATGACAAGTAAAATCTTTCTCTCTTACATACTATTCTCTTAATCTTAATTTGGTTTGGTCCAATATTGTATATTAACGTATAACGGTTTTCCTAATTAAGGGCTATGGTTAAGTTTTCGTTACGCATAAATGAACTCGCCTTCCCATTATATAGATTTCTAGTTAGATCATATTAGATCTTGTTGGGTACCTATACATGTTGTTCTTCATTGTTGAAATTACGACCTTTGTAGATGCTGCAAATTTAGGTAAAAAAGACACTTGGTGTTCCCATTGCTGATGTTGTTACTGCAGGGATCGCTGGGTTTGTATAAAGTGGTTTGTATAAACCCATTTTCAAATAATGATGAAATCTGCTAAAGTGGTTTGTATAAACCCATTTTCTTTTTCTTTGTGTTTTTGGATCTAGATCTGGGATCTGGGATATGATTTGTTGTATGATATGATGTGCCACATGATGGGATTTGAGGTTATGTTTGATTGCTGAAAATTCTTTTTGTGGAAAAGAAGTTGAGTGCCGTATAGAATTATTTCTGCTGGTTTTCATTACATATTGACTAATAACTTAGAATCAAATAACAAATCTTAAAATGAAAATGATGAAAAATAACTAACCATAGATATATTAACTTAAATTAGATGCATCCATAAATGCATCATGATATATTTATTTAGTTAAAAATTAGATGCATTTCATCAAGTTAGCCGAATCTTATGTATTTTTCATCCTCTAGGGGTCAAGTTTGTTACTAGTATTGCGTTGCTTCGTTTTTTCACTTCAAAATCATTTCGAAACTAATCGAGATGCATCTAAATGAATATCGATGCATCTAATTCAAGTTAATGCATTTCAAATATATGGTTATAGCTAGAGAAAACTACAATTTTGGTCCACTATCTTTACCGGGTATAACACTTTTGGTCCATTTTTTTAAAAATTTGCGGGTTTAAGCCAAAACCCGAGTATCCATTTCACATTTGATCCAAATCAGACAATTTCGTTAAATCTGATTTGGCTCAAATATGAAATGGATACTCGGGTTTTGGCTCAAATGTGAACCAAAATTGTTAGATTTGGCTCAAATGTGAAATGGATACTCGGGTTTTGGCTTAAACCCGCAAATTTTAAAAAAAATGGACCAAAAGTGTTATACCCGATAAAGATAGTGGACCAAAATTGTAGTTTCCTCTTATATTAATAACAAGAGGATATAAAATAAAAGATGAAGATAAAATTACATTTGGGCTCACATTTGTCATAAAACCTCTCAATACCCTTAACTTTTACATAACCCTTTAAATTTGGGTTTAGAGTCTAAACCCAAATTCTAAAAATATAACCAAACAACTTTTTTTAAGTTTTCAACTTAAAACCCAAAGAAACCCTTCAAACCAAACGGGTCTTAAAGAAGACTATAATTAATTAGCTAAAGACAAAACTGTTATTATATCAAAAAGTAAGAAAAAAATGCAGTAATAAATGCATTTATGTTTTTTGAGGGACAATAATTTTGAGGCGGAGGGACTACCAGATTTCTTCCTTTTTAAAATATAAACTGAATATGAAATAACCAGCATGAGTAGAAACAGGATAATAAGTAGAGACACGTGGCAGTATCTGAGAAGCAGAAAACACAACTACTACTAGTAGTGTTTGAAGTGAAGTGTCGTTGGGAGTCATCTACTTTGCATTCATTTTTGTTCCAAAATTCATATATTCACATATAATTTCATACCCTAATCCTTTCTTTACCAAACCCCTACTATTTAACAGAAATACTATTAGTTTTAGTTTTTATAAATTTAACAGAAAGAAAGTATGAATCATCAATCAATGAATATCAGGATTCAGCCACCATGTCCTCCTTCTCCTTCTTCAAGATTTCATCACAAAACCGCTTTGTAAGAAGCCTTCTTTCTTGTTGCAAATTCACCCTTTACTTATTACTCAAATGGCTTCTTTTTTTTTTGGCTCAGTTTTTGTTATTACTGATATGGGTTGTTGTGTTTAGTTGCTATTGGTTCTTTCTTGTCATAATTGAGCTCTTTTTTTTTTGTTATGTGCTACTCTATGTTTTAAATTTGTTACTTTTTTTTTATATATTTGAGGCTCTGTGGTGTAGCTTATTTTGTTATGTGCTTATTACTCAAATGGGTCATTGGGTTTGATAATTCATAATTGTTTCAAAGTTGTCACTTTTGTTGATGTTTAAGGTTCTTTATTCATATAAAAGAACCCCTTTTTGTATTGTGTTTGTTTCTCAAAAGGGTTATTGTGTTGGATTAATACTTGTTTCAAACTTGTCTTTTTTTGTTTGGATTTGAGGCTCTTTATTGTTATAGCAGAACCCTTTTTTGTTTGGATTTGGGTTTATTTTTCTGTTTCCTATTTTTATCACAGTGGTCACTTTTATTGGGATTTTGTTCTTCTTGCATCTGGGACGTTTTTGCTCATCCATGAAGATTCTTTTTTTTCTTCTGATTTATAGTTTCTTTGGGTCTATGCATCTGGGCTGTTTCTTGTTTGCTATCTGCAGTTCACTTGTTTAAGGCTTTAGTATCTCGTTTCTGTTTCTGCAGATTATGATTTGATTAACAAGATTCAAGTCTTTTGTGGGTAAATTTTGGTACAAGTGACTGAGTTGACATGTAATTTAATATACCGTCTAATAATCAATAATAACTAAGGTAGATGAATGTTGTTAATCAAAAGCACTTCAATCAATAGTTTGTATGATAGCAGTGACATATAGGTTTTTGAATTCATAGCAGTGACAATTTCACCAAACATGCTGAATGTGAACTTGTTGCATGTCGTTCTAGTTTTTAACATCGACTGGTACACAAATTCATGTGATTCTTCTACCATAGAAAGTTTTGTAAACTTAAGTCATTGTATTTTGTAAGTTCCGGAATGATAGTTTGTCTTTGACAGAATATTGCCACGAGTAGCTTGCTCGAGTGAAGGGGTATCTCATGTTGTGCTGCAAGCGGAGGCGTCCTCTGATGTTGGCAACTCATCTATTACCGTTTCTAAACATAGACCATTTGGGTGGTCTCAAAAACAATCGTTGCTATTAAGACAGCCACTCAACAAAGATTCAAAGCAGTTGAGGGCGTTATTGACATCAAGTACACAAGACACATCCACTTCTTTTGTCAATGATGGAAAGATAGGAGTGCTGTTGCTCAACCTTGGAGGTCCTGAGACTCTTGATGATGTGCAACCATTTTTATTTAATCTTTTTGCAGACCCGGTATTTTCCTATTTCCTTTTGTCTTTGTTTTTCATCTTGGTTTTACAGTTTATCCAAAGTGGAAGGCTTTTCCGTTTGAATAGAAGTGTCAAGTTCGAACTATTAATTACATAAGAGTTCATTTGGTATATTGTATATCTCAGATGGGTTAATTCGAAATAACTCGTTAAATGCAGAATGAGTCAAGTGGGTTTAATACTTTAATGGACAAACATGTTGAAAACTGTCTGAACAATATTTAAACATATACGAATATACTTGTTTATGGAATCATAATTAACACATTAGTTATTTATTTTCAAAGCTGAATTGGACCAGAAGTTCTTATAGGTCAACCTCATCTCGCTCAACTCATACTTAGAAATTACATTTTTTAACCTGAATCTGTTTTTACCCGTTATCAAGCCCCTCCTAACCCCATCATGCTGCCACTGGCTTTTAAATAATTAAAAAGGGGTGCTTGTGCTTCATAATAGCACTATAGGGAACTGTTCTGTCTAATGTATATCTATTTTAGATGTTCTAATTGTTGAAGTGCGAAAGTTTTGACAACTTACAATTACACAGGATATTATTCGGTTACCAAGACTGTTCCGCTTCCTTCAAAAGCCTTTGGCACAATTTATATCTGTTGCTAGAGCACCAAAAAGCAAGGAAGGTTATGCTGCGATTGGTGGCGGGTCTCCTCTTCGCCAGATAACTGATGATCAGGTATGCTTCATAATGGAATTGTTATTTACTCATAATGGAATTGTTGCTTTGGGCTGATGTCTCAGTGGGTATGCTGTTGTAATTTTTGGCATCTATTCAGGCTAAGGAGTTAAGGAAGGCACTTTATGATAAGAATGTGCCAGCAGAAGTGTACGTTGGCATGCGGTACTGGCACCCATTCACTGAGGAAGCAATCGAGCAGGTATGTAGGCCAGACATATTTTACTTGCATAATCTGTTGACATGAATCTAATGTTTAGCGTCACAATGAAATTGTATTTACTTATCTCTTTCTCTTGTTAAGTGAACTTGGCATAATTTATTTCGGATGGAGTACGTAGCCACGTAGGATAAGAGTTTGTGCTGTAATTGAACTTAAGGGAGGAAATAAGTTCCCATGAAATTGAGATAAATAGATAGAACACTTGTCTAAACACCAAAGTCCATATTAATATGGAACAACAAAAAACATGCATTTGTTAAGATAAATAAATAAAATCTGTTTGATTGACACTATTAAATCAATATGTTTGATTGATATGCAATTCTCTTTTTAAATGACGTCACTTTTTGCAAATAGAGTGCTCACATTTGTTGGGATTTATCTTGTTTGTTATGTCGCTTAGGGTTTTAAAGAAATATGTTTGTTTGAATATCGACCGCAATTATGTCCCTGCCCATTTTTATGGATAGTTAAGTTATATCTTCCTTTATACAGAGTTTCTTAGCTAATGAAATACTATTGGCCTATTTTGATTATGAGTATGCTATCATTGTTTATTATAACATATGGAGTACTAACCTTTTGATATAGTAGTAACACTGCTAGAGACATGACTAGCTGAACCATCTTTTTCGCCAACTATCATGTTTTTTCACAACTTCTTATGCATATTTGACCGGAGGTCTTAGCCGACTAGTTCATTGTCGTGTAGGGCATCCAAAAAATTTTAACCTACACTTTTGTAGGTCATGTCATTTTTTGTAGGCTCATATCAAATGGGATGTGTCTTTTTCTTTCTTAATCATGAACGAGTCTATATCTCATGAGGGCCCTTTCACATGTTCGTTATGATCCTTTGAGTTCTATGGAGTCTATTGGAAGCTATTAATGTTGTTTTTGCACACTAACGTTCTAAATGCATGGAATTATTTACTATATCTTTTGTTTGAAATGTTTTTTCTTTGTTTACTCAAAACTATGAATAAGACAGATACTACATATGAAACATCATGCTCATAAACCTCTTAACAGTTGTGATACTAAAGAACATAAATACCATGTTCTTTATCATAATATTCATTGTTTTCTTGGATGCAGATCCAAGAATTAGTCAACTTATAACATAGTACCCCAAACTCTGTTATCATATGTTTACATAAGCCTAGACACCTTCTTTTTTAGTTTAAAGGGCGTTCTTGCGTTTTTCGTTTGAAAGTCCCAACTCCCTGCTTAGCAAATTAGGTATCAATAAGTTAATCATCTAGCTTGATTTGATCTTTAGAACAATGGCATTAGATATATATGTGTGTCTGTTAATTGGTAGTTAGTGATTCATCCGCTTATTGCTGTTATTACATCCCTCTTTGTCTATATGAGGTAAGTCAGCCTATGTCATTTTGCTTCTTGTGTTTCAAGGTCTGCTATTATAAATATATATACAGTTATTAATCAGTTCAGTGGTTTTTCATAATTACAGATAAAGAAAGATGGTGTCAACAAGCTGGTTGTGCTCCCTCTTTATCCTCAATTTTCGATATCAACTAGTGGTTCGAGCCTTAGACTCCTCGAAAGTATCTTCAGGTAAAGAATGGCTCATGAATCATGATACTGTCACTTCATGTATTATTTCCCAAATTTTATTCATATATACTTTTTTGGAATTCGTAGAGAGGACGAGTACCTTGTTAACATGCAGCACACAGTAATACCTTCTTGGTACCAGCGTGAGGGATACATAAAAGCCATGGCTGATTTGATTGAAACCGAGCTGAGAAGCTTTGACCGTCCTGAGAAGGTGCTCGATATATACTTTTCGCCTCTTTCATATGGACTAGCTATCATGATATGTGCATTTTCTTCATATGTAAAGTTTAATTACAAATGATGGGTACAGGTAATGATTTTCTTTAGTGCTCATGGGGTGCCCGTTGCATATGTTGAAGAAGCCGGTGATCCATACAAGGCTGAGATGGAGGAATGTGTAGATTTAATAATGGAGGAACTAGAGAGAAGAAAGATAAACAATTCATATACTCTCGCTTATCAGGTGACTCCTCTACACTTCAAATCAACATCAGTTATTACAGTGCCATTCGTGAAAAATTAATGTTATTGTTGTGTATAACTTAATTAGAAATCCCAAAGATCTACAACTGAACATAATTCAAAACTTCTGAGAAAAAGATTGTCCTTGAATAGTATTAACAAAAATTCTAATCTATTAGTAGTAAATTTTCTGAGTTATTTTTGCAATGATGCAGAGTAGAGTTGGCCCTGTGGAATGGCTAAAACCCTACACAGATGAGACAATCATTGAACTTGGAGAGAAAGGCATCAAAAGTCTTCTAGCCGTACCCATTAGGTATGTTAACATGTTACCAGCATCCAATTTGTCATAATTCAGTTTTTTTTACAAATTTACCCTTGTGTTGCAGCTTTGTGAGTGAGCATATTGAAACATTGGAGGAAATAGATGTTGAGTACAAGGAATTGGCCTTAAAATCTGGCATAGAGAAATGGGGTCGTGTTCCTGCACTAGGATGCAATCCCACTTTCATTCTAGATCTAGCAGATGCAGTGATCGAAAGCCTCCCATATGTAGGAGCAATGGCTGTATCAAATCTTGAAGCTCGACAGGTAACCACGAGCCTCTTGTTCACATCTTAGGAAATGTGCTAGCAGTAGAGATGGCAATTTCTTCTCATTTACTTGTGAATTGGTTGGTTTTTATCACTAGATAGCCTTATATAAGAAGTTTTTTTTTGGGTAAGCATGGTTTCCGACCTTTTGGCGGACTTAATCACCTTATATTAGAAGTTTCTATAAGAAGTGGAGAACAGGTCAAATGGGTGGAATATGTTGGAAGTCACCCACAACTGTGTTTCATGCATGCACCCTCCAAAATCGTTATATTTAGATAGAAAAAAAGATTATGGGTATAACATAGTTTTATAGTCAGATTCCATACATAAATATTTATAGTAAAACTGACCAAAAAAAGCTAGCTTTTGCATGTCAACTCAACCCACACTAAGAAAACGCCAATTTCAACCCAAGTTCAGTACCCGTCCCGCCGCGTTTTGGCATCTATAGCGAGCGTATTTATGTTAATATGGTTTTATGCAGTCTTTAGTTCCACTTGGTAGCGTAGAAGAGCTACTGGCGACATATGATTCACAACGTAGGGAATTGCCAGCACCAGTGACGGTTTGGGAGTGGGGTTTTACAAAGAGTGCAGAAACATGGAATGGTAGAGCAGCTATGTTGGCTGTTATTGTTTTGCTGTTCTTGGAGGTTAGCACTGGTGAAGGGTTTCTTCATCAATGGGGTGTGTTGCCTTTGCATATGCCCGTACTTCCTTGACAATGTGCAGAATCTTTAAAACAAACAAACAAAAGAGGAATGATGGATTTTTGGGAACTGTGACGTGCTTTTTGTTCTTAATTCAATGTAAGAGGCGATTAAAAGGCTAATTGTAAAGAAGAATTCTACATATGTGGCTCTTAATTGTAATTATTGAATAAACCTCGTCCCGTCTCACATGTTGGCATGTCACTCACCGGTGGCCGGTCTTCTGGCCAGCTACGATTCTAGAAATATATGTTTACATTTTTTATATAACCCCAGGTATTGGTATTGCTGTATGGATCTATTGCATATATATATATTGTCTTGTTGCTTATTGGATGCACAATATATCAATCTTTCAAGTATCATGCTATTCTATGTGTCCAAAAAGGCTATTACTTGTCTCACACTGGCCATGAACACTACATTGTCACTTGGCCTTGACCTGTGGAACGTATAATGTGCGGGCTTGTACCAGAAACAAACCCGTGAGGCAGAGGTTCCGCTGTATGTGAATGGCGTTGCTTAGTTTGTATGATGATCAGACTCTCATTTCAATGTGGGAGATAATTCATTTATAAAATTGTATTTTAAGTGAGAATGGGCCGCTTCATATCATGCACAGTAGGTTGTCAAAAAATATTTGGTGTCTGAATCCAGTTTCGTGTTCTTGAGTTATTTCATTAAAGAAAAGGAAAGGAAACACTTTCCTTCCAAAATTGAGAGGAAACACTTTCCTTCCATAATCATCAAAATAACACTACATTTCCTTTCATTTCCTTTCTTAAGTAATACTCGAAAACACAACATGGGTGGTTTCATTTTCACTTTCTTTCATTTTCTTTCTTAACTAGAACTCGAGAACACAGTAGTTTCTTTACGTTTACATTAAATTTAATCTAGTGTTAGTCGAGCCGGTCAAAGCTTGAGTTTAGTTGTTTTGTAATTATAAAGTTCGAGCTCGGCTCGTGAAAATTTTCACAAGCTTCGGCTTGGCTCGGGCCCGACTAATTCTCATGACACGTTAAATGAAATAAAGCTAAAATTAAACTCAGCTCGTTTAACACACTAGACTTGAGCTCGCCATACGTATACACAATATATAATACAATATATACACGTGCATATTTCTAGGTTGTTTAGGCTCGTAAGCCTAATCGATCTTTATATATAAAGCTATATACTGTGCACCGGCTTGATTATTGAATGAGCTCAAACTTAGGATCAAGCTTGTGATTGAGCTTGTTTAGGCTCGGCTTGTTCGAGCTTTTATAGATCCAATCCCGAGCTTTTCACGAGCGGCTCGGTTCGGCTCGCTTAATCATAAGAGACAACCATTAATGAACAGCGATTTCTACGTGGTTATAGATAATCTTCATATCGCTTCTCATTTCGCTATTAATTGGTTTGTGAGGTAATGTGTCCTTGTTTCAGACCTTCGGGCGAGGAGAAATAGGATCGGAAACTGTGGGTTTGGCTATGAATGACACATCCCTTTAAGCATATATATTATTTAGGATTATTATCATCTCTCTTGTTTATATTTAGACAACAGGAAGTTTAGTGTTTGCTTACAGCATGTCTAAACATAACGGCAAGGACTACGTTAAAAAAAGCAATACTTGAAACCTAATTCATACCCGAAACTCAAATCGAAGCAAAACAATTATAGGAAAGGTGGGGGCGGGTCTAATCCGCGGCACTTATGACCGACGATGGGGAGGATGGTTCTTACCGAAGGCGGTGTGGTTTGGTGCTTGAAACTTCTTGTGGTTTGGCGATCGATTGATTTTGTTGTTTGGTGATTGACTACAAATTCATGAAAAACAAACAAACCGGGAGAGGTTGAGCATTGGTGGCACAGATCTGGGGTAACTAACAAACTTTTTTACGTTTTTACTTTTTAATTTTTGGTTTCAAGATCTATATTAAATTTAAGGGTCTTAAATTGTACTAAACAGTTGTCTAATTTAGATTTCGGTTATTGTTGCATATTTCATGTTTCTGAAAGTGTATGAACAAATACAGGGTTGAAAAAGAAGCATGTGTCAAATGACCAACAGAAGCATGTTTTTGAAAGTCTACGAACAGTTGTTTAATTTTAATTGTATTAAGCATAACTCATGTTTAATTGGTTGGATATATGTGTGTGTTTGCTTAAGCTTATTTATGGGCTTATAAGCTTATGTGTTTCCCGCTAATGTCTTCTAAGCCTATACATAAGCCGAAACCACGTATGCTTATAAGCATAAAAATAACCCCCCTAAGAATCTTAGAAGCTAGAAAGGTGATGTTCTTCCTTGGTCACTTTGTCAAAATGCAGCCATAAGGATAGGCGACTAATCATTTCGATGTAAAAATATTGACTAGTAAATTATAATGAGACCAGCCTAGAGATGCACAAACTGTATATTGCTATAATTATAAATGCTCTGCTGTCACCTTGATGGATTATAATCGTAGAGGAACACCCTTATTTGCATTCTGATTGTAAAGTCCTAATAATATAACCATTAACAAAAGTGGTTAAAAATGGCCTATAAAATAGGAATAAATCGACAGTTTTTCAAACAGGGGATGGTGACTTTTTACATATAACAACACTATAATCCAAGTATCAAGGAACTTTTAGTTTCCTTGCAATATGTAGCCATAAAGTACATTCATATACTGGTTTAGAAGCATTGTGCTTATGTACTAACTTGCACAATCACAAGCTTTGAGTTTATTATAATTTAATGGATCAACAGACTGTATATCAGGTCATATGTCGTATAGCTTCAATGCTATTCTTTATATAAGCAAGCTTCTCGCATATCACATACATACAACATTACCTTTACATTGACCATGTATAAGAAGCTAAAGCATCATCAGATCGAGCGGTGTAGTGTACAGGAGGTTCACAGGCATCAACGGTCATAAACAATCCTACCTGCGAAAATGTATGTGCAGGGGTCATCATCATAAGTTGAAATATCTAGTGAATTTAATAAGTTTATGATATGTGCAATGAACATTATACTGTAACATATGCAAATTTTAAAAACAGAGTATTTATTACACATAATTTAGCACAAAAAACATAACATGGAAGAATCAATGACTCCTACATCCTTCCAATACGAATCCCAGAACACGAATTTCTTGTAGCTACGACTCCCGTGGTTTCTTCAACTCCGTCCTCGTTGAAAAAGCCCCTAAACCAATACAATCATTTATAAGATAAAACGGATGCGAATTGACCATATCCTTCCTCGTACTTGAATGATTTCCACCTGGCAATTCCAAATTGACCTCCAACTAATTTCACTAAGGTTTTTAAGATCGGGATCCTACACAGGATCGTTTTCGTCTTTGCAAGATCGTAACCGTAAGATCGGATCGGGATTTTAAGATCCTACTATAGTGTCATTTTCTTAATAGGCATTGTAAAATTAAGCAAATCTACATATTATTATATATATCGTATATCATGAAAATGTAGGTCAAAATTATGATTATGAAATGTTTAATACAATTAGCCTCTTGCTTTTCATATTCTACAAAACTTAATACATAAATTTGTAGTTTTTAAACTTGTGGTTCGAGAAAAGTAAGATTGGATCGAACAAGATCCTATGGTCAAGATCGGGATCCTAAGGTCAAGATCGGGATCCTATTAAGAACCTATCTCGCAAAGATCCTATGTAGGAACGAAATCGTTTTTTGCTTTGTAGATCGGGATCTTAACAACCATGAATTTGACTAACCGAAAGCATCACGCTCTTCATTACACGTCTTACATCTCAAATATAGTTTTTGTAACATAATTTGATAGCAAGTTAAATATATTTGTAGGAAGACTTGTTTCAATTTGCATCACATGGCATGCTGAAACCATGTTTTTCACAATCATATGAATCAAAACAGATATAAAGATGCTATCATTGGTGAAAATAAACATACCTAGCTGAAGATGTTTGATTTGAGGCATTTGAGAATCCAGCATACACGTTTGAGTAAGACTTGGTCAAATACGAAAAGTTTGAAATTGGTGGAAGAGGAGGTATCCGTTCGCCTTTCTTCAACAGGTCTTGCAAATTGACCCTCTGCAAAGTCAACACAGCCCGAGACTCTTTCCACATGAAAACAAGCATTCCATCTTCAAACACAAAAAGCGAGCCAGGCTTAGAGCCCGGATACCTAAACCCATATCCATTTGCAATACCTTCACCACTAAACGCCTCTTTTAAATCAAGAACATTAGACTCCCCATCACAATCCCACGGGAATGGCTCCACCGAAGGTTCATTGATATCCACTATAAACATGGCAGATCCATTTGGGTGCAACACATAGTGAGTCCCTTCCAAAATTTTAGTTCCAATAAGAACACGTCGACCATCCTGAGATACGTCATATGACAGCAACAAGAAGAACAAAGCTTTTCCTGGTTTGTCAGCAGACGGTCTCCCGGGTGGCCAACCAAAAGTTCCACCCCACAGTCCCGCGTGTTCTTGACCTGTCAATGGCTCCTGTTTGGGCAACTTGTATAGAGCAAATCGACTATCGTGCATATTTGGCCATGCTCGATAAGACGATAATCTTGCAGTTGAAGCATGCAATGTAAGTCCTATTGTATCTCCAGACCGCAAGAACTCCTGAAACTGTGCATATTTATTGTTTTCACCTCTTGATGTCCTATTGGAGCTTGATTTCCCAATTATTTGTTTGAAACTATCCCTAAAATACCCAACAAATGATTTCTTTTTAGAACTTTGCATCCGCTGAATGTCTCTACTAAGCTGAGAATTATCAAGAAACTTTCTGATTTCTGCCAAATCTGATTGGGTAGGATCATGCTTATACATCTGAATTACTCGTGCTCGCCTTTCACTTAATCTTTTCAAATCGTCAGTTTCTGAGCAAGGAAAAGATAACCCATCCGCAGGCTGTGATACTTTAACACGAATTTGGCTGGTTACAGTCTCTATTAGCTTCCTTCTGTCACTAAAAGCTAAACGACTGAAGGGGACACATGGTTTCTTTCCATTAAACCTTTGTGACTTAGAAACCCCGCGTTCAGATGGACAAATCTTTCTGGAAAGTTCTTTATCCACATGAGTCGGGTTACCAACGAAACTTTTGCTATGGAGCAATTTGCCTCCTTCTTTTTGTAGGCGTGGTTCAACCTCGAGCAATAACACATTGCAGTTTCGGTCTACACCTTTAATGGAACCAGGATACATATAATTATTATCTCGTTCTCTTCCATGAAGAAGAAATGCAGAGGATCCATCAACATCACCAATGATTTCAAACACGGGTGACCATAAAATGGGTCCTTCATCAATTCCTAAGGGTCCAAGCTCTTGTGGGATGATTCGACACCCAACAACAGAAATGAAACCAGGCATGACATAAACTACATTACCAAGTTCAGGATTTTGGTGAACCCAAATCCCAATTATTGGCTGAACACTAACAAGAAACCTACAAAGGGATTTATAAGAATTAACCCCTTTTCGCCATTCGATAAGATCTTTATGTGGAATCACTCCCAGCAATTCACATTGTGTTAACCAGACCTTATCAGAACTTGCAAGAACATAAAGACTCCGGCAACACACCGAAAGATTAAACACGTCCTTTGGCGTTAATGATCGAGTCACGACAGCGAATATATCATCAGGCAAAGCTAAAAGCATCTTTGATCCACATGTTTTATCATCAAACACCATTACAAGCTGATGTTATAATCTTATGATCTATCCCTATCACTATAACAAAACCAAATTATGCACAAACCAATCACAAATATACAAAATTTACTAAATTAAGCATCTTTATTAAAAAAAAAAAAAATATGGGTACTAATAATTTCACTTCAAATCAAAAGGGTATTCTAAAAAATTATACATCTTGATAAAGAAAGATTAATGAATATGAATTTACCTTAATTGGTGCAAGATCACATAATCAAGATTGTTGAATTATGGAAACTGAGAGATGATATGAAAAAGGTGTGTGTGTTTATTTAAAGAAGACAAAAACTAAACATAGAAAAAAATGAACAATGATTCTTTTGATGGGGCTTGTGAAAGCCACACATAATAATACAACAAGCAGCCAATGTAGCAGCCAATGTAGAAGCCAATTCCCCAAAAACACAAACAACAACAACCCACTCACTCAGTCAACACATTTTTTTCCAACAAAAAGATAAAAGTAAAAAACTTTCCTTGTTTTTGGCTTTTTTTCTATTCGTTTAGTTACAAGTTTTGTTTTAATCTTTACTAAAATACTTGTATTAAAATATCGGTTATCTAAAACAAGAAAAAATTCATTTTTCTGTGTTTATAACAATGTTTATTTTTGATAGTTACACATAATTTTACAAACACTCTAACGTAGTGTTTGATATGATGTAATAAAAGTTGGAATGAAAACGGTTATTACGATTGAATGAAAAAATCTTGTTTGTTTACAATTATATAATGTAATCATTCATTACAATGAATGACTCATTACATCAAAAACTACCATTTTTATTTCATAAGGGCCCCCTCCTTTTATTCATTACGTCCGTAATGTAATCAAAATTACATAAAAGTCCACCATTAACTACCCACATTAAATACACTTCTTATTAACTATGGACATTTTAGTCTTTTTCTTATCGATTGCATTACGTCCTATCATACCAACCAAACATTATTAATAAAGGTAATGAATTATTATATTACATTATTTATTTCATTACGTCAGTTATTCCATTCATTTAATATCTCATTACATCCTACTAAATGAACCCTAGGGGTTGTTCCTTTTCCACTTAATTAATGGGCTCAAACCTTTAATTCATCTTAATAGGGAGGTCCTTACAAAACTCTTTCTCTCTCAATTAAGTGGTTTATACAGTAGTGATTTGACCAAGCCACTTAATTTAGTTAACACCCCCTAAGTCATTTAAATGCACTCAAAACGGTTTGATTAGTTGTGATTTATGAAAATAACTTTATTTTAGTACGAACTAAAACAGAAAAGCATACACACATTTCAAGACGGAGTTAAAGTTGTATTAGGCGACTCGTAATGCATCGGTCGTGCATGTCGGTTGACTCTTTGGGCGATGCGTTCTGTGTGTTACGTCCCCTTCATGGGCGAAGCGTCCTAAGCACCAAAAAAGAGAACTCGATCATTATTAAGACCAATCTGTTTGAAGGCATGGGCACAATAAAACAAGTTCCCAACGTTCGCTTTAAATGACTGTCGATCATTTATTAAAAAAGTCTTTTAAATATTTAAATAGTTTACCATATTAATATTTTATTACTTCTTTAATTTTACACAAATTTTCAAATCAAATCTTTATATACATACTTTAATCTTCTCAACTCAAATAAATGAATTTCGATCAAATTCTTATTATTTACTCAGATTATGAATAATAAATTAATAGTATCCATCTAGAATTTTTAAAAGATGTCCTTATGCTTATTCAAGCTTTCATTTCTCAAATCTCAAAAATCCCATGGAACATGATAGATAGAGATCGTTAGGGTGCTCATGATCGTCTAGTGGCCGCTTACTTTTCTGAAAACCTAATGTATGATGAACAAAATATTATGTACGCGGTTCTGAATGAGTCGATCACTATTCATACGCATTTTTCGGTAATTTACTAATAATGCATCATATTTATAACATAGTAGTGATGCATTGGGTAACTTGACATTTCTCCATTGATGAAATGTACCTATGCAGTTCGTCAATATGCATACGAAATCGTTCTTGATGCTCTAGACGGATATTTACAAATGGGTGAGAAAACGTCCATGATTCTCTCTAAGCTTTCTGTAAGCGTATTAGGGACTTATATGGAGAGGAGTATTTGAGAATGCCTACTTATGTTGATGTCGAAAAACTTTATGTTTTTCACGAGCAGAAACATGGGTTTCCTGAGATGTTATGAAGCATTGATTGTGCAGTTTGGTCATGGGCTAATTGCCCAAATGCATACCGTGCTCAATATTGTAGGGATGATCACTGGCCACACCCATTTATTTTATTGGAAGCGGTTGCCTCACAAGACTTATGGTTTTGGCATGCGTTCTTTGGTGTTTCCGGGGTGAACAATGACGTCAACATTATACGTCAATAGCCTATTCTCAACGATATCAAAGACGAGAAAGCACCATAGGTCCATTGTGTCTAACGACGTGACTTATAAATGGGGATATTATCTTACTGACGGGATATATCTGGAATGATATGTTCTTGTTAAGTCTATTTCACAGTCATGCTCGAATGATACGTAGCGAATAAGGTATTAGAACGCGCGTGAAGCATCAATGAAATATGTGGAACAAGTGTTTGACGTGCTAAAGAAAAAGTAGGATATATAAAAAAATCCAGGAACGCTGATGTTGCAAAAAAATAACAGATATGATGTATACATGCATCATATTACATATATGATTATAAAAGATAAATGGGGGGGGGTGCAATCTCTCCCGAATTTTATCCAGACGAGCAACATCATAATAATGATCCCGTAAGAACGCATGAAGAAACGTTATAAGTTTGTGGAAACCGTAGAGGGGGTAAATACGTTTCAAATTAAAAACTTTAAATCTTTTGTATCAAATCACTAATCAAGTTTGACGCAATATGAGAAGTGTTGATTATAGATCTGCAATTGCTAATACATATTCTAACAATACAACCACACTCACAATATTTACTACAAAGAACTACATAACCATAAGTAACATAATATACATGACAATCCACACAATCATGATCATAATGCAAGTATAAAAGTAAAGCGATAAATGTCAAGAAATAAGTAAAGCAAAAGGTAAAAGAAAATACAAACCAGACACGGTGATCTATAGTGATTCGGTCACGAAGCTCCTCTTCGCCCTACTCCACTCCTCGAGTATCCAGCTCGAGAGTTACATCACTAATCAACAAGCTCCTTTTCGACAGAGAAAACCTTATAATGTTGCTTACATTATTTTCTGACACTAAGCTAGATGTCTAGTTCTTCTTCGGGTACAACCAAACCCGTTATGTTTTATGACCCAATATAACAAACATTGTGTTTTATGGCCTAAACACATAAACTGTGTCGCTTACATTATTTTCCGACACTAAGCTAAATGTCGAGTCCTAATCTTAGCTAGAACTAATCTACCACTTCACCAATGTATTTTAAGGCCTAAAATACTAACCAACACATCATCAACCCTTCCGAATATATACACCATTCGGATCTATACACTACTAAAGACTGGAAGACATGACTCGATCTATATGTAACAAATGTTACAAATGTTACAAATGGACTAACTAGAATACATAACTTCGTATCTTGACGATGACGAAAGTTATTCTCTTGCACTTGAGGGAAGAAGGAAAGGATAGAAGATTGGATCACATTTAAACAAGATTAAACAAGTTAAATGATCAAAGAATTTAGAGAGATTCAGTGAGATCTAAAGAGAGAAATACCTGAAAGAAATCTGTGCAAAAGGTTCTCAAAATAGTTGTAAGTGACCCACTATTTATAGGAGCTAAAAACCTGTCTGTCTGAAAGTGGCGGCCCCCAGATATATTAGGGGCCCGCCGGGGATTTAAAGGGCCTCCCCGATAGACGCTTGTGTTTTTGTCTTCTTGTGGTGAAATATTTATCTAGTGAAAAACTGACCTGTTTTAGGGGGAAATGGCCAGTTTTGAATTTTGAAATAATTACCACATAAACCATTTTGTTTATAATTCAAAAATAATTTGTCTAATTCTTTTTTGAAAAATTATTTTGTAATATTTATAAAAATGTAAAGTTTAAAACAAAAAATTATTTCTTTGATCATCCGACGAGTTTAATGTTGTTTGTACATACCTTATGTGATTTGCGTCAGGTGTAGACAAATGTCCGTGTTGATGCAGACTTGAGACGTCGAGAGATGTTGATGCATGTATGCATTGATGATTTGTGATTTCGAGTAACTTGCGCACTTTACGTTACGTATTACAAGTAACATGTTTGTCATCACCAAAACATAAAGAGATCGTATAGATTAAATATCGTAATATTTGCACTAACAATCTCTCCCTTTTTGATGATGACAAAAAATGTAAACTATAACACCTAGGAAAGTTTAAAAGTTACTCGTTTACACCCATTCTCCCCCTTTTGTTAAAACAAAAAGGTATTTCATGGATATAGGTTGGAGCATATAGGTTAAAGGTATGAGAAGAAGATATGAGAAGAAAGTAAGTGCGTCGGGTATATAGGTTGGATGAATGAGAAGAATATATGAAAAGAGGGTAAGTGTTCTGGTATATAGGTTCGAGGTATGAAGAGAAGTCATAAGAAATAAAGGTGATGGTGATTTTTTGTTTCTTGGATAGTTTAGACGAGGTCATGAGAAATAAGAAGAAGACATGAAAAGAAGGTAGGTACTTCAAGTATATAAGTTAAATATTAGAGAAGAGGACCTAAATGTTAAAGGTGATTTTGAGGTGGAGGAGGTGAAGTATTTAAAGTATGAATGAACCCTTCATTGTATTTGACGATCCCATATCATATCTTCTAAAAAAGGCGAGCTTGCATCATCCTAGTGAAGTCTTCTATCTTCACGGTTTACCCAACTCCATGCTATTTACTCACATATCTTTGAGCTCCCCCTTGCTCATTGCACCCCATGATAATAACATTCCTTGCATAGTGACTTTAGCGGATCCATAGATCAAATGAATTACCATCGAAACTCAAGACGTTCGATGAATGCAATTAAAATGAGTAGGACGCTTGTAAGTGCTCCCCCTTGTTTGGGGCACCAAGGAATGAAGCTATGAATGCGTGCTACAAAAGAAAGTTAGTAGACAAGTGCACATATATAGCAAGATATTAGCGGGGAAATAGACATGCACTTTTAGGTATTAGTATTCTAAAGTATGACACTTTGAAAGAGAGTTAGAAACTAGACACATGCAATCATTATTTTAAAATTAACAACCTAAATGATTAAAATAAAAATACTCGAGACGTATGTTTAAGGACTAAGATTCGACTGAATTTTAATAAACGAGAATGGGATTCATTTATTGATTGTCACACAAATATTATGAGAATGACCTTTTAAAGGTAGACGAATGTTGCAAAATATCTTGGCTAGATATGCCAAAATATATACTTTAAAATGATAAAAAGAAAGATAAGATGATGTTGGAGACGATATGCTCTTGGATATGAATGAAAATGATTCCATAGAGCCAAAAAATAGAGAAGGATGAGCAAGACTAAAGAAGGAACATGTTGACAAGAGGTTGTTAGAAATGATCGATATATCATTTGCACTAACAATTGATGTGCATGTGATCCTATCAAGACAAAGGTGGACGATTGAAAATTCAAAGGTTTGTTTGGTGTTTTGTTGGTTGTCAATGTTGAGGAACGAAGGTGGGTATGTGAAGTGAGGTGGTAGTTCTTTCATGGTCGAAGAATAAGGAGAGACGCAACAATGAGGTGACTCAATAACACTTGAAGATTGAAGATCTTCTTTTTGTTCTTTACTTTCTAGAAAGTGAAAAGTTTTGTGAAGGAGTGACATTTGCATTTCACAAATCACTTAAATATTTCTGATGAAATAATTAAGTTGTCACAAGATATAGGAGGAATTTTAATAGTAACAAGACTAATTGAAAAGTTTTGTGAATGAGTGACATTTTAATTTGCATTTTGCTAATTGAAATAACTTAAAGTACTTTGGATGAAGTAGTTAAGTTGTCATGACCCATGGAATAGAAAATAGACTAGAATCAAAACTAGTAGAAAACAAGAGAAAATTTTACGGAATGTGTTCCATCATTCCTAGACTTAGACGAAGATAATTGAACGATTCGCGCCTGAGGGGTAAAGAAAGAATGTCAGAAATGTTATCTTCAGACGCAACCTTTTCGATGGAGATGTTTCCTTTTGGACATTGTCTTAAAGGAAATGGTGACGTATCTTCGGTGTGTTCGTCTGCGAAAGAAAGAAATAAATAAAGAAGAAAACAAACAAAGATGGAAGCGGCTAGCTTGACAATGTCAAGACGGATTGTGGTTAACGTACGATGAACTGCGTCCACGAATTTATGTAGCTCTTCTCGAGCATTGCGAATGTTCGTAGAACAATCACACGACGAGGTATGAGGTTGTCCTAAAGGTGGTAGCGAAAAAGGTGGATGAAAGGAATTAGCCATCTATATAGTTGTAGAGGCGTAATTGAGTGAGAAGAAAGAGGTGTGATCGCAATTTCCCAAAAGATAAAGAATGTTTTTGTCACACCCCGACAATGGCGGAAACTCGAGAATGCAACATAATGATCAATCATAATACAAGATACAAAATAGAGAAAACTACATTGCATAAACTCCAAGTGCTATGAAGACCATCAACCTCGAACAAACTCGAGTGATGTCCCAAATCGCAACTAAAAATCCACAATCTCTTACAATTATTCTAATGCCCTCACAGGGGACCATAATCCAAACTTAATCCAAAACATCCAAAAACTAGAATCAAAACAACAAACAAGCAAGACTTCAAACGAAATTCCACTCGGGATACTTCTAAGTCTGCTATCAATCACCAAACTACTCTTCTTTCACTTCACCTGAAAATGATACTCGAAAACATCAACAATAATGTTGGTGAGCTCGTAGGTTTGACCTTAAACCCAAAAGTTGTGCCAATATTTCAACAGTGGACAATAGTGCTATATGACAATGAATATATGCAAACAACCTTAGCATCACCGCTAATCAATAACCATATGTCACTTACGCACCTAAAAGGCCTACCAGCTGGAGCACTAAAATTAGGGCAGGACCACACACAAACCTGGGTAAGCGTACCCATCCGCTCCAATAATCACACAAATACTGGGTAGGCGTACCCATCCGATCCAATAATCACATAAATACTAGGTAGGCGTACCCATCCGATCCAAACAATCATGCATTACATAATATTCACATAGCAGTCATAGGCACATATCTTGTCCCAAAAACAAAACCACATTTCGCACAGATCAATTTAAAACATTTCAAAACACATTTGAGTATCATTTTTCCCCAACGGAAAAACAATAAAAAGTGGGGCTACGAGAACTCACATCAAGCAAGTCTTTAGCAACCAACTCTTAATCACACAAGCAGATGCAACGACGCCCGCACACGACCTAGTCCAGTTAATGTTCTAATTTAATCATCCAATTCCAAAACAATCTTCACGTTTGATGCATAGAGTTTAGACGCGTTGTACAATTACCCAAAAAAATTAGTGGTGTAATGGTTGACGACTTAACTCCACAATCATATCAATCTCATTCCTCAATAATAGATACTTATACTATTTAGTGAAAATAGACAAGTAATATAAATAAATATTTATAATTATTAATTATAAATATATCTCGACAAGTCCATTCGGTACACCTTAGTCACTTCAAAATAATCATTATACGGTTGAAAATGAAACGTTTACTCATAATAAATACATTAGAGAAGTCCATTCGGTACACCTTTCGTCTTTTAGTAAATTTATTAAATAAATAAAATAATTAAATATTATTTTATTATTTAAAATCAAAAATCACGTTTTTAAGAAAATTTCTAAGTATAAACTTTTTACGAAATTTTAACATGACCCGTACGTTAATACAAAGTTTTCCAAGGTTTAAAATCTTATTTTTCAACATTTTTCACAAATTCAACACTTTTTGACAAAATCCTAAAATCTCAATCTTTAATGCTTACCAACACGTTTTCCCCAAAATATCGTTCAATATCACTTCGTAAATACATTTCCACTTTCAAAAGTCCATCAAAACTCTCATAACTACTAAATATTGCTTATTGGGCTTTAAGGCCCAACAAGGGTTCATTAAGACATTTATAAGTCCAAAATACGATCCAAGTCCAAAACCAAGGTTCATTTACATATATAAGTAAATACTTATATGTAGAAAATAATCCGGACCACAATAAGCCCTCCCATTAAGCCACTGCTTAAATGGACTTATTGGGCCGTGAGCCCATATGCTCAAAATTACGTATATTAAGCTTAAAATAAGCTAGTAAGCTACGTATCGCATTTGGTTACTACCATAAGCCTCAAAAATTGTCCACGACATACGCCGTAACACAAAAATAATTAAAATAACTTTCTTAGTGATTTTGGGAATCCATGCGTGGCCTATAAGCCCAAATAAGCAAAGAAATAGCTTAAAAATAAGCCTGAATAAGCCATACAAGCTACTATAAAAAATAAGCATTCTAGCATCATATATTATTCAACCATCACGACCACGACATCAAAACTACAAAAACTCTCTTTTTCCTTTTCTTTTTACACGAACCAAACACCCCCTTTTTCTTTCATTTCACTTCCAAAAATTAATTTTTACAATGATCAACTTGTAAAACTAACATCTATGCATCAAAATAAACCCAAAAGGACAAACGAAATTTAAATTTGAAAACTTACAAGAAAATCTTTAAATTTGTAGATTTCGACACGAACCGGACAACCCAAACGTTGTTTAAATGAATAACCAAACACTAGAATCAACCCCAAATATTTATGTCTTCACGTTTTCTTAATCAAACTTCAAAAATTATAAGAGTGTGTGTGTTGTAGGTGCGGACGAACACAAGAGAGAAGGGAGAGGATATTTTTTTGATTTTGAAAATAAACTATGTGTAAAAGAAAGCATCTTATGTACAATTTGAACAAGTTTAGCTAAAATTAAGCCACCTTGTCTCCCTAGTCTTCGTTTGACCGGCCATGGTATCCCATTGGGTCTCGAGCCTTTCTTTTCGTGTCGGGATTACTTAAATACTCGTAAAACTTAACCGTAAAATTTAACCCAAAGTTAATTAGCATTTTTATTCACTTTAAAAATACTTTTCCATTAACCTAGACTATTCACATGACATATTTTCACTTTAAACCCTTCAAAAATCAATTTGGACATTAACGGACGTGTCAGACTCGTTTTTCGGCGTTTATCAAAATTCATGAGTCAAACCACCCGGAATACACATAACACAATAATACCTTCCAAAAGAGATTATTAATCACAATAAACCTCAAATCATCACATATCTCATAAAGTCACCACCGTCAACGCTGTACAAAATCTAAACAAAATGACAACAGTTAAATAGTCAAAGGACTATAAATGAAATATTCAGAACACAAAAGGGCAAAGGTTACACTCTACCCCCTTAAAATAATTTTTGTCCCCGAAATTCAACTACTAACAACACTAAACAAATACGGGTACTTCAATTTCATCTGATCTTCATGTTTCCACGTGAATTCAGGGCCACGTTTCGAATTCCATCGAACCTTGACGATGGCAATCCTACTACGCTTCAACTTCTTAAACTCTCTTTCCAAAATTTCCATAGGCTCTTCCACAAAATTCAACTTAGCATCAACTAGAATCTCATCCAAAGGCACTTTTAGTGTTGGATCAGCCAAACACTTCTTAAGGTTTGACACGTGGAACGTGTCATGAACACCACTCAATTCCTCAAGCAAATCTAACCCATAGGCCACAGGGCCTACTTTCTCAACAATCTCAAACGGTCCAACAAACCTAGGTGCTAACTTCCCTTTCTTCCCAAAGCGTACCACACCTTTCTAAGGTGACACTTTGAGCAAGACATAGTCACCTACACTAAACTCTAGAGGCTTCCTCCTCTTATCAGCATAATTTTCTGACGATCACGCATAGCCTTAAGTCTATCATTAATCTGCGAGATCTTCTTAGTAGTCTCTTGCACTAACTCAGGTCCTATCAACTAACCTTCTCCAACCTCAGCCTACATAATTAGCGAACGACACTTTCTACCATACATTGACTCAAACGGAGCATATCTCACACTAGAATGATAACTATTGTTATACGAAAACTTAACCAATGGAAGATGAACATCCCAACTTCCTCCGAAGTCCAGGACGCACACTCTAAGCATGTATTTTAAAGTCTGAAGAGTATGCTCACTCTGACCATCGGTCTGAGGGTGATAAGCCGTACTCATATCTAAACGAGTCCTTAATGCCTCTTGCATTGACTGCCAAAACCTCGATGTGAAACGACTATCACGATCCGATATAATCGAGAATGGCACACCATGTCTAGTAACTATCTCATTCAAATACAATCTAGCCAACCTTTCCATCTTATAATCCTCATGCATAGGTAGAAAATAAGCAGACTTAGTCAATCGGTCCACAATGACCTAGATTGTGTCATGCCCGCTACTAGTCCTAGGCAACTTAGTCTCAAAATCCATAGCTATCCTTTCCTATTTCCATACGGGAATCTCAGGTTGCTAGAGCAGGCTAGATGGCCTTTGATGCTTAGCCTTAACCTTTAGACAAGTCAAACACTTACTAACATATTCAGCTATATCCTTTTTCATTCCAGGCCACCGATACCTATCTCTCAAATCATAATACATCTTATCAGCTCCTGGGTGTACAGAGTACTTCGACTTATAGGCTTCGTCCATTATCAGGGTTCTCACCTCACCCTTCAAAGGTACCCATATTCGATCCAGGTAGTACAAAATTCCATCACTTCTCTGTTCTATCATCTCATCTAAACCTTTTTGCAATACTGCAAACTCATCCATAACCTCCTTCTGAGCCGCCAGTATCCTATCTTTGATACTCAACTAAAGGATCATATTCATAGCTCTAACTCTCTTAGGCTTTACACTTTCCTTCCTACTTAGGGCACCAGCCACGACATTCGCCTTACCAAGATAGTAGCGAATTTTACAGTCATAATCACTAAACAACTCTATCCAGCAACGCTGTCGCATATTTAACTCTTTTTTACTAAAGATATGTTGAAGACTCTTATGGTCCATATAGATGACACTCTTTTTCCCATACAGATAATGTCTTCAGATCTTAAGTGAAAACACCACCGCACCCAACTCTAAATCTGTAACACCCCCATTTTTACATATAGCAGCGGAAGCTAATCTGGGGTATTACTTCAAGGTACAACAGTCATAATCATAGAAAACGAATCAAAAAGAGTCATTTTTGAAAATAAGTTATCATTCATTATTTCTTCAGAGTTTTTACAAATGAGAGGTTCCCAAAATCTATACAATAAAGTTTGAATGATAACGGTTTTTCCATCGTCATGTCCTCGCCACTCTGTGCCATTAGTTACCTGAGATCAAACATGCTAAAAAGTCAACATAAAGGTTGAGTGAAATCCACAGGTTTAAGTAATATAATTTAAATGCAAATGCGATATTTAGGTTACGTTGATATACACCCAGTATTGAAAACATAACTTATTATTGCCATTAGCTCATGAATCCGATGCCTTAGGTTATAATGATAATATTGCCCATGCGGGCACCTTTGCCAAAATACCCGCGTGATTTCTAATGATGTGCAATTGGTTATCGTTACTAGATACACCAACGGGGAGTCCAACCCAAATATATATATTCACAACATTCGCGCTTACTACGGAGAGTAACTAACGGTTCATGATTATGGGGACTTAAAGGCAAAGCAGTTACTTAGGCAATAGTAAATTAGAATAGCATGTAGAAATAATTGCATTCATGTTTATAGCATGTATCAACAAAATGAATTATACAAAAAATTACTTTTTTAATAGAGAAAATAATTTATTTAAATAATAAAAAATGAATCTTCTGGTTTTCCGCCCCAAAATAAGAAGCTTATATACCAGATACATAACATTCCTCACAACAAGAAAAAAACAGAAAGCGTACTCCTAGCCGCGGCCTCCCTTTATAGGCCTGACGCGCCCGGCAGATATATCTGGACCAGCCGAGACCGCCACAATCTAGCCGTTGGAAATCCTGTCTATAATACTATACTATACTGCACTATTTCTAGCCGAAAAACACACAACTTTGCACGTAATTTTTCCAGTCCTTACTTTCTCGCACTAAAAACCCTTATTTCATCTTGACTAAATCTCTGATCACTAAACATCGTTATGATCTGGTTCATGTGATCCAATCTCTCTTCTCTCATCTCTCATACTCCTCTCTATCAAGTGGCAAGAGAAAGAAAATTCGTATACCGCCAAAAACATCGTTATTTAGTGATCTCTCCTCTCTCTCTAAGTAAACAATACCTATTGTAATTATCTTTATGTAAATTTGTGTGATTCAGATTATGTGTAAATCCGATAGTGTAGATCTTGTGATTGTTAGTGCTTGTGAAGTGGTAGATTGGTTCTAGCTAAGATTAGGACTCGTCCATTTAGCTTAGTGTCGAAAAATAACGTAACGAACGTGTAAACGGTATTCCCCTCTCTCGCCTTAAAGGGAGCTTATTGAAATAGTGAAAGTATCGAGTTTAGGATACTCGGGAGTAAGTAGGGAGCGAAGAGGAGCTTCATACCGAACCACTATAAATCTTGATTCTTGGTTTGAATGGTTCCTTCTCTCATCTCTTTATATTGTTGGATTTGTTATTTATTGTTTAATTAGTTATAGCTAGTAGATACATACATTGTTGGTTAATATCGTTGGTTGGTTGAACATATACTAGGATCTAACAAATTTTAGAAGTAAAACTTTAAAATGTAAATTAACCTATAAACATTCACCCCGCCCCCCTTTTAGTCTCACAATTGGTATTAGGAGCCGAGTCACTAAAGATTTTTTTAAAAATAAATACTGTATTTCTAAACTTGGATCGATCTATTGATTCCTGAAAAAATAGTCTAGAAGGGAAATCCATGCAAGACCACCACTTTTTGAAAGTGATAGTTTTATTTATTAGAAAAATAGATTCGAGACATATGTTAAATAAAAAGATCTTGAACTATGGGCATGTTTATTACAACGTAATTTTCAACCTATTTCAACAAAATCCGGAAACCAAATTAGATATGTTAATCCCTTAATTGAAACACAAAGTGATGATCTTAATAAGAAGCTATAGCAAAAAAATAACGAAGCCAAAATGGTTATTTACAATCTTTGCCAAGAAAAGAATATGAAGATTTTCATGTGTAAAACGCAAAAAAGAAATTTGAAAACTTTGTTAACACCCATCAAGGTAATAACCAGTCAAAGATAACAAATACGAACTTTTGGTACAACAACATGAACAAAATCGTCATTTTCTGAAGATGAATATATAGATAGATGCATTATGCTAATTTAATACTATCATTCTACCTAAAAGCTCTTGATGAAGGTAAACTAGCAAGAATTCTGTTTGGAAGTTTCTAAGGGCTCTACATCCTAAATGGAGGCAAAGTCAAAGGCAAGTTGAAGAGTCCGAAAGACTTAACCTCACATATTACTTGTATGAACTCATCGAGAATCTTAAATTTTACAAGATATCAACAAAGAAAGAATCTAAAATAGTCCAAAGCAAGGGAGAGAAGGAAAATCCTCTTGCCTTAAAGTCTAAGAAAGAATCTAGTGATAGGAGTGCTCGGACTGCCGGAAGTAAAAGACGTAGAATAACGCCTATGGCGGATTTAATAGACTTTAAGAAGTTTCTTCAAGAGGAAGTGGTTAGATTCCGTGAGAAAACAAACCTCAGAATGACAAAAAGCTTCCCATAGAAAGCCCCGGGATGATAAGAATGGCAAAAGTGATAGAAAATGTTTTAGATGCGGTGATCCAAATCATCTTATTAGAGAATGTCCAAAACCACCGAAAGATAAGAACCAAAGAGCTTTTGTTAGATGTTCTTGGAGTGATAGTGGTGAAGAAGATGATGAGAAGGTCAAAGACGAGACATGTCTAGTTGCTCAAGCATCAAATGAAGTATATTCCATTTCCTCTTACTTTAGTGATGAGAACTCATCAATAGAGGATTTAGTTTTAGATAATGAATATGATAAGCTGTGCAAAATGAGTTTAAAGATAATCACTAAAAACAAAATATTAAAAGCCACTAGAAATAGTTTAAAAAAAGAACTTAGTATTCTAAAAGAAAAAATGTCTACACTCGAGAAAAACAATGGAGTTGATCTAGAATGTGTAAAGTGTCATATGCTTAAAATTGAGAATGAAAAAATCAAAGAGGAAGCCATTAGATTAACTAAATTTGAAAAGAGTACACATTGTCTAAATGAAATGTTAAGTAATCAAAAACCCTCCGAAGAAAAATTAGGTTTAGGGTTTAATTTATTTGAAGCATCATCTAGTGGAACTAAGGAAATAAAATTTGTAAAAGTCTAGAAAAAGGCATCTTCTGATAGAGGTCCCAAAATATGGGCGGCCCCCATATTGTACAGGCGGCCTCTAAAGAAATTATGGGACCACTAGTTATCACGTCTGGATCTGAGAAAATTGTTTCTTTTCAAAAATTCATTTTGGGTCCTAGACCAAAACATATAATAATAAACAAAGTTAAAGTTCCAGTTGCTAGTGATAATGAATTTAAACAATTTTATAAGCCATCGTTAAAACCTGGAGTTGGATTTTCAAAACCAAA